>JAOXJJ010000312.1:172530-185964 GCA_025769935.1 Phoenix roebelenii | reverse complement strand
TGAAAGTGGCTGGACCGTCCTCTTGCGGCGACCGTGATCCCGCATAATAATCAGTCCAGTACTTGTGTCCGCACCAAAGGCCCAAAATAAACACAACCCACAATGGATGAACAAAGCCCAAAATAAATACGGTCCACAATGGACACGTCCCACAATAGGTAAGCAAAGCCCAAAATGAATATGACCCATAATGGACACAAACCCAACCAGGTGAACAGGGACCGAACTCGGCCCACAATGGACACGATCCAACATGGTGAATAGGGCCACCATGACCCAAAAGGTACACGACCTACAATAGCCATAGCCCAATAGAATAAACAGGGCCCGAACTAGGCCCACGATGGATTTGCCCAAGGAGGCCCAAAATGACTGAACTGGGCCCAAATTTGGCCCTTAATATGCACGGCCCAATAGAGCCTAAAAAGGCTGAATTGGGCCAAGGTTGGCCCACAATGGCAAGGCCGAGCAGGCCCAGTGAACCGGCCAGAATTGGATGAACATGGCCCAATGACGGCCCAAATGATGTTTTTCATCCCGTGAACAAAGGAGGGAGGAAGGGGAAGAGAAGGAAGAGAGAGAGGTGATGCCGGAAGGTCCGGCACGGTGGAGCCGGCGACGGAAGCGGCGGCGACCGTGGTGGCGGCCGGCGGAAGTGGCAAATGGCCGACGGTGGAAGAAGACCGAGAGCATTCTCGGTTTGGTCCAGAATAGATTATCTAAGCAAAGAAAAACAAGGAGAAGGGGAGCTCACCGGCGAGTCGACGGAGGGGACGATCTCGGCCGAGGGTGGCTCGGTCCGGCGGTCAAGCGGCGGCGGAGGCGGCGCTTCCGGCGACGAGGGGCAATCAAAGAAAACGGGGCACTCGGACGGCATAGAGGGAGAAGAGGGAGTTTTTGGCGGGGGTTCTCGGTCGGGATGGCACGCCCGCCACCGGAGAAGGAGGAGGAGGGAGGTGAAGGCGCGGCGGTGGATCGATGGCAGATGGAGGGGAGTTTTTATAGAGGTTTCCGAATGGGGTTGTGGCTCGTTCACTGCCGCGATTCCCGGGGCGGTTGAGCACGACCGGCAGCCGTTCCTAGCGGCCGCGGGGCTGCGGCGGAACGGCCGCGGCGCCTCCGCCCCATCTCGCCCGAGGAAGGCGGATCGCGATCCCCTGTTCCGCTTCTCTTGTGGGCCAAGGGCTGGAGTCGGCTGGACTGCCGACTTAAGCCCATTCGGGCCCTATTCTCACATTGCTAGTAGCCTTCTCTTTGGTTGGACGAGTGCCTGTGTTCTTGTGATCTCCACTTGTAACTGAACGCTACTGCATCAGCATCAACAGAACGCTCTTTTCCATTTTCAGGTTGGTGTCCTAATTGTGCACTTTCAGCTATCACACTTACGCTATTATCAACTGCAAGATTATCCCGCTTCCAAAATAACATTATGCTGTGAAACTAGCTCAACACTAATCATTTCAGTAGTAGAAAAATGTGCTTTAACATCTTCTTTTCGATGAACTTGATTAGATACATGAGTCTGAACATTTTCTATTTCATGAACTTGGACAAAATCACCTTTTTTGGGAAGGTAATGCTGAGATTTCTATCTTTTCCTCATTGAAAAATTAACTACTTCTCTAACCAACAGATTAGGTTGGAAGACTCCTTGTTGAGATGATATGGTCATTGTAGAATGAAGATGAAAGAGAAACACATGCTCTGGTAACATACTGATAGTGTAGAATTAAAACAAATACAGATCCAATCTTGTTTAATAAGGAAAGAAAATACCCATGTTGAATGATCTTATTTGTAAAATAATCAGCGGAGATCGTAATTGAGTTATATAGATGCAGATACCAACCAGATGATTTTAGCTTTGCCTGTCACTTGAAGGAATGGATGTCCATAGGTCAGTGTTATCAGGCATCACCAATGAAACGGAGAGTATTCAATAAACAACATTAACACATTGTCATATCTTTGATCATATACTAATCAGATTTTTTGACTCTTTGAGTTTGGTTATTACTCTAGAATATTTCAACTGAAGTATATTTGTTTCTTCAGAGTTTATAGGCTTTGTTTGTTCATAGATGCATTCAATTTTATGCTTGCATTCATTTAAATATCTCAAGACACAGTTTAAGATTCAAAGACTCTCCATGGAGTCTAAATGTCACCCAATGCACCACATTAAGGAATCTATGCTGAGGAAACTACTAGAAGCACTACATGGCAGAAGAGTGTAAATCTGTAATACCGAGGGGCCACATATTGAAGGTGCCAATGAAGATGCCAAAATAAATAAATAAATAAAAAAAGTTGAATGCTGTGATAATCTGGAAAAAAAACCACCTCTTGAACTAACAGACCGTTAAATAAGTTCATTATATATTGATAAGAATGCAGAAGGCATGCAACTTACAAGTGGATCCTTGAACTTGCATAACCTTTTGAGAAGAAAAATGTTTATGTTCTGCTTTAGTATCAAATAGTAGCTGATATTATGATTGTTGTGGGAATAAAAGGATCTGGACTTAGTCCTACATCGACTAAATAGCGGAGAGGTCTGTTCCTTAAATGGAGGGGGGCTACCTCTTTCTCTTCAGAGGTGTCTTTTGCGGGGCAAAACCGTGTGTTGGGAAGAGACTATGAAACCCCCTTCAAAGCAGACAATACTTCTGAGGAGAAGCAGTCCCTTCCGCTATTTAGATCAGTGGGGACGAGGTCGGAGGGCGGCAGATCCTCCGTAGTGCTGGACGCGCGGATCGAAGGCTGATCTCCTTTGACCTCATCACTGGTGGCCCATACAGGTCCCCTTGACCCCGGCACAGACCTCCCCGCTGAGGGGTCTATGTTGTGGGAATAAACGGGCCTGGACTTTGTTCCACATCGACTAAATAGTGGAGAGGTCTATTCCTTAAATGGAGGGGGGCTACCCCTTTCTCTTCAGAGGCACCTTTTGCGGGGCAAAACCGTACGTTGGAAAGAGATCATAAAATTTCCTTCAAAGCGGACAATACCTTTGAGGAGAAGCAGTCGCTTCCGCTTTTTAGACTGGTGGGGACGAGGTCGAAGGGCGGCAAATCCCCCTTAAGCATTGGACGCGCGGGCCGGAGGCCGATCTTCCTTGACCTCATCACTGGTGGCCCATACAGGTCCCCTTAACCCCGGCACAGGCCTTCCCGCTAGGGGGCTATGTTGTGGAAATAAACGAGCCTAGACTTAGTCCCACATCGACTAAATAACGAAGAGATCTATTCCTTAAATGAAGGGGGGCTACCGCTTTCTCTTCAGAGGTGCCTTTTGCGAGGCAAAACTGTGCGTTGGGAAGAGACTATGAAATTTCCTTCAAAGCGGACAATACCTCTGAGGAGAAGCAGTCGCTTTCGCTATTTAGACCGGTGGGAATGAGGTCGAAGGGCGGCAGATCCCCCCATTGCGTTGGACGTGTGGGCCGAAGGCCGATCTCCCTTGACCTCATCAATGATAATGTTTCTTACCTAGTTTGTTGTATTCAGGATGTACGGCAAGATAATTTGGTCCAAGTCTTTCTTCATATACAAATTTACTCTGACAAACTACATAATAATATAAATTTAAAATCTGAGAATAGAAGTTCATCAGCTAATCACTGACATGTGAAGAAAAAAGCAAAAGACAATGCTGATTTAGTTGAAAAATAGCAAGAGAAAAGGTCTGCACATACGAGGGACAACATTTTCTACTGACATGTGTCACTCCATTGAGACTTTGTGTATCAATCATTCATTGTTCATCAGTAGCTTTGTGCTATCTATAATCAACGACATGTCTATAGGTTTTCTAAAGATAAATTAACTGCTACATTCTGTTTTGAGTCCTCTTTCCTTTGTCATGTACTAGCTTTGTGCTATCTATAATCAACAACATGTCTATAGGTTTTCTAAAGATAAATTAACTGCTACATTCTGTTTTGAGTCCTCTTTCCTTTGTCATGTACTGTTTAGTGAGTTTGAGGAAAGTGATATATAAGTCACTTAACTGGATTATTATCATTTCAACAGTTTTTTTCTTCTTTTGCTCAACGTGATTTTTAGACCGATTCTTTGATAGGTCTACCAAACTAAAATATTTGTGCTGATAATGTTCTCTCGTCTTTTTTCCTGAAAAAATTGAAAAATTATGACCATATCTCTTTCATTGTAATAATCCAGTGTCAATTCATTTAGGATTCTTTTTCCTTCTATGCTCACATGGGCGGCATTGAAATGCATATTTATGTTGAATCACATACAATATGATGCCTAGACACATTAATTTGTTCTTGTGTGCCCGACACTAAATTGATGTTCCAAATTTGAATATTCTAACCAGTGTGAAACAAGAATATCTGGAGATCCGAATGCTTAAGTGTCTATCTCATCACCCTCCTAAATGCTTTTTCTGGAATGCTAACTTGATCTTCCTTGGTCAACAAAAGATAGATTAACAGCAATTCAAACTAAGGTCATGCAATCCACCTAACTTCCAATGTAATGTTTCCTACCTACAAGTCTCTGGTGACATCTTACACTGTACCTTAATTAAGAACATTTTGGAAGTGGATGAGGTATGGTCATAATGATAGATTGGCGGCCGACGACCACACGCTTATACGAAAAGCCGTCAAATTCTTGAGGCGGCCATGGAGGTCGTAGTTGATAGTTTAGTTGGACCAGAACTCCAAAAGTATGACAGATGAATTATTCTTCTATAAAAGCACATTCTGATATGCAGAATTCTATCAGTACATAATTGAAAGTTCTTAGAGGCACACTGTTTTTGTTGAGAATTTCCATCCTAATTCATACTTACAAAGTAGTCTTGATGGAAAAATCAAAATCCAACATCAATCTAATACAGGCCCCAACGTATGGGAATCTGATAACCATTCTAAGCATTGATGGAGGAGGAATTAGAGGAATTATTCCTGCTGTCATCCTCAGCTTCTTAGAGTCGGAACTTCAGGTATGATGTACTTTGAGCTGCAATAGAAGTACTTGCCTTGATTCTCCATTGGATGTTTCAGCTTGTTTAGACATTTAAATTAGGTCACATCTGTTATTACTGTTTCTCTTTCTTCCTTACAACTATGACGGAAGAGGCCTTTTTCATTGATTTGTGCAGAAACTTGATGGCGAGGATGCAAGGATTGCCGACTATTTTGATGTGATTGCAGGAACGAGCACCGGTGGTCTTGTGACAGCAATGTTGACTGCACCAGATGAAGATAATCGCCCACTCTTCGCAGCAAAAGACATAGAATCCTTCTACCTGGCAGAAAGCCCAAAAATATTTCCACAATATGGGTAAGTATGTTATGATAAATGACTAGTAAAGATATTTCCACCCAATCTTTTCTTTAGCAATTGATAGAAATTTCCAGTTAATACTTCATAAATTTCGGGTTCAAATTCCACTTCTGACAAAAAAAAAACCTTCATAAATTTCTTATTTTAGAGGAATTTTGGCTCCAATAATGAGAATGGTTAGAGCTCTATGGGGTCCCAGGTACAACGGAAAATATCTTCATAAACTTATCAGGGAAAATCTGGGAAGCATGCGACTGCACCAAACCTTAACTAACGTGGTTATTCCAACTTTTGACATCAAGCGGCTCCACCCTACCATTTTCTCCAGCTATGAGGTGCGATCCTTCTTTAATCCTGTATATCTTATTTTCTCCATCTACATTTCCATGCTTCTGCTTACAGCACAGAGGACGACAGATACTAATATATGATTGGGAGCTAAAAGTGTAAATCATCTGACTGTGACATAGTAGCTGAAGGGGTCCATCCCCTTCTTTCCCTTCAAAAAATAGCTGAAAAAATTCATGGCAGAAGGCAGATGAAATTTTGTGAATATTTCTTTAACCTGATGTGGACTCTCTAATCATCAGGCCAAAAGAGAGTTAAGATGCAAAGTCAAAAAGAAGCCACAGTTGCCCTGTAAATATAAGAAGAATTCATATAAGGTTAAAGTAATAGGGATTTACTATTGACTATATATTTTATTCTAGAGAACTTCATGAACCCTGAAATGGGCTAAAACTGTCACATACTTAGCTTTTCGTAGCAAATCAGATTTAGCAGTGTTATTTAAAATATATTAGTTACTCTTTTGATATCAACAGTCATAATGACCAGTATATATATAACTGCCAAACTCCAAAGTGCTTGAATGGTAGCTGACAATGTGCATATCTTGCTTTCCATCTGTAGGTTAGATAAAAAGTTCAGAACAAAATGAGAAAAGCTAGGCCAACTGATAACAAAGTAGATAAGCCCCATCTCTTATCATTTTGGTCAGTTATCCATTAATCTTATGTATCCAGCTGAAATTTTGCAGGTGAAGCGTAAGAGCATTCTGAATGCACAGCTCTCGGACATCTGCATTGGAACTACTGCAGCACCCACGTACCTCCCAGCCCATTACTTTGAAACCAAGGATGCCAAAGGGAACGTGAGAGAGTTCCACCTTATTGATGGAGGAGTTGCTGCTAATAATCCAGTATGTACGCATCAAACCATGATGATGAAATTTGATTATGATTTATGGATTGATGGTGCTAAGCTCTCTAATTGTGAACTTTCAGGCATTGATTGCGATTCGAGAAGTAACGAAGGAGGTGCACAAAGGGAACCCAGATTACTTCCCCTACAGACCTATGGACTATCGCAAACTTCTACTTATATCATTAGGAACCGGTTCAGCAAAGGTTGAAGAAAGGTACACCGCAAAACGGGCTAGCAAATGGGGAGTTCTGGGGTGGTTGCTGAGTGGTGGATCCACGCCATTGGTGGATGTGTTTATGCAATCGAGTGCTGATATGGTTGACATACACATTTCAGTGGTCTTTCAGGCTCTCCGGTCTGAATCAAATTATCTTCGGATTGAGGTATGAACATGTGATCAGGAAAGCATTAAAAAAAAGAAAAAAAAAAACTGGTGGCTTGTTTTGTTATAAATGAAGCCTTATATGTCATGGTTTCTCTTGAATGGAAACATAGGATGATACTTTGAACGGGACTGTATCTTCTGTTGATGTCTCCACGAAGGACAACTTACAGGATCTCGTTAAGAGGGGTGAGCAATTGTTGAAGAAGCCAGTCTCAAGGGTGAACCTGGAGACTGGTGTGTTTGAAACAGTAGGGAATGGAGAAGGAACAAACAAAGATGCTCTTAGAAGGTAGAGAGAATCATTTCTGTTTGTCGCTACCTTCTTTTAACAATTTAGATTTGTGACAAAAAGATTAGTTGAACTTAATTGGTGTATTCGCAGGTTTGCTAAACTCCTTTCACATGAAAGAGGACTCCGTGAGTCAAGATCCCCGCATGTGAAAATGCCCAGAAAACATTAATGTGCATCGCTCGGTGTAACTCCATGAAATTTTTCCTTTCTTGACGGGAGAAGAAGCCAACTGTACACTGTATGCAAGCAATATACGGAATTCATGGTGGATGAAGTTAGTTCATGCATTTTAAGAAATAATAGCATTGTGACACTGTAGGCAAATTTGCCAGAAGGAAAGTTCTGTGGATTAGTACATTTTAAAAAGGCAATATAATTCATTCATTCTATTCTAAAAGTCCTGTGTAACTATTAATGATTGTTTTGGTGAAGCTGGACTCTCTCTCTCTCTCTCTCTCTCTCTCTCTCTCTCTCGCATATGCGTTAGAGGAGAAGACCTAAAGTCCATGGAAGAAACAAATTAAAAGCTCTCTCTTGATTTAACCAATTAAATGAATATAGACATATAATCAGGCTAGCTAAAAAAGGTGTCTGTATGTAAAATATTCAATTTTCTGAAATGTAACGAGTTTGCAATACAAAACAATTTAGCACTCCTTGAAGGTTAAGAAATGCAAGTTTGACAACCATATCACTTGGATGATATTGGTTTGGTTCTCTGTATTGCTAACGAAGTTGTCAAAAAGAAAAACAAAGAATCGATAGAATATGCCTTGATGAAGAGATCTTCAAAATAAAAAAAGGAAAAGATAGAAGAAAACCAAGTATCTTGAGAATCAAATCCAAATATGAGAAGGAAATTATTGGACTTCTAATTAGCTTCAAATGAAATGTGCAGAAGATATACATGTCAACTGTTTCATGCAAAACTAACTGGACCTAAAAAAACAAATAGCACTCGAAGATTATCAGGACAACTGGTTGATGAATGCAAGTAATTGAAAAGCTTGCACAAAGATCCTAAAACTAATACAGATGGTTGCATAAAGATCCTTCTGCATTATGTTCACATCTTAATTTTCTGATTTTTTTTTTTAATACAGAAAGAAGCAATCTGCAGATTACGTTTAACAGCGTGAGGCTGAAAACTAAAACCCAACTATGAAATTTACCGTCGTATATAGTGGATTACTTATCCCAGTTTTGAATATGCAGTGGATAAATCATTATCTCTTTTTTGCTAGACATAAATCATTCTCTTTGGTGTTAGATTTTGCAATGCCATTAAATCTGAAACAACCTAAGATCTCATCCAAAAAGGCTAGCAAGAAAGTAATTTTGAGTTTCTTAGTCATATATAAATATCCATGATTTTCTAAGCGAATAACCAATGTGGGACTAAACATATGCCCGCACGGATCTTCACATACTCCCCCCATTTAAACCCTGACGTCCTTATCAGTCTAAGGGTTCAAATCCATTTAAATCTAATCATAAATATCACGATGGGCACATGGTCAGTTTCCATGAACTCGTGCTGTAATGTCCTGTAGTCCACATAAGCTATGAGCCGAGTTTGCTCTAATATTATTATTGTCATATTCCAGATCCGGAGCATGACAGAGTCGTGCCCCTAAGGGATATAGCCCACAAGAACATGAAAAAACATTACTTTTAGCTTTCAAATCTGTCACAATAAAATATAACAATTAAATATCCAATTTTATCATCCATTAAATAAAACCAGTATTGGTTCGGAGCGTCTAAATCCAACATCAATACCCAAATCCTTCACCTTCAACATTCAGAAAATTATTAGCTACAAATTTATAGTTAATACTAAAATTCTTCTAAAAAATCGCCAAGCTTGCTAGCGCGAACTCCAAGCCTCGACTAACCTTCGTCCCTACTAATTCTATTTGTCTGGAGAGAGAAAAAAATAAAAATAGAGGTATATAAGCGACACAGCATAGTAAGTAAATATTTCACTACCTTACTTGATCAAGCATAAGTTTTTCATGTCAATGCATCATTTTAAAAAAATAGCAGATATTCCAAAATTAGCATTTCATAATACAATATATTAAAAATAGGTCATAAATCAAATCATGCATGAATAAAGCATCCATCTTTTATAAACATAGTGCCAAATTTATATTGTAATTAAATTCATAAATCGTTCTTCATGTCATGCAGTCTTATCATGGATCAAAATATTGCTCACAGATATTCATGCTATGGTCACTATAACCTATGACATGTCATTTTCGTAATCGACAAGAGATCATAGTTTATATTCGTTACCAACTTTAACCTATTAGTAGAAGGTTGTTTTCGTTGGATGCTAGCTCCAAGGTAATCAATTGACTTCTATTTCTAGAGCTGGCCATAGCAATCTAAGAGCCTTTAGAAAACTTATATTTCCACAAACATGGAAGAGATAATAAAGCATATTTCCACAAGCATATCCTAAGATGGAAGAGGTAAGTAGATCTTGCACTTTTTATTATTTTTCAAATGATCATGTTTCTATGTATAAAATTTGCTTGTGGAAATACATATTTTTCTTAAAATTATAGACAAGCGTATGTGTTATGAAAAACATGCTTTATTGTGAAAAATACTTTTATGAATGTTTTGATGAAAATACTTTTGTTATGAAATATGAATCTGATCATACCATTTAGTGTTTTTCACCTATTTATGTGTATGTTTTAAGAAAAAAGATATAAGTTTTTCAAAGATTCTCAGATTGCTATGACTGCCTCTAAAAATAGGGGTCAATCGACACCTTAGAGCTAGCATCTAAAGAAAACGACCCTCTGCCAACGGATTAAAATTGGTAACGAATATGAACTATGATATTTTATCAATTATGAAAATGGCCCTTTCATAGGTTATAATGACCATAGCAGGAATATCTGTGAGCAATATTTTGATCCATGATAGGATTACATGACTTGAGGAATGATTTACGAATCTAATTGCAATATAAACTTGGCACTATGATTATGATAGATGAATGCTTTGTTAATGCATGATTTGCTTTATGACATGTTTTTAATATAACTGTATTATGAATGCTTATTTAGGAATATCTGTTCTTTTTTTTTAAATGATGCATTGACATAGAAAACTTATGCTTGATCCAGTAAGGTAATGAAAGGTTTAATTACTAAGTTGTATCGCTCATATATCTTTATTTTTATTTTTTCCTCTCTAGGCAAATAAAATTAGTAGGGATGAAGGTTGGTCGAGGCTTGGAGTTCGCGCTAGAAAACTTGGCAATTTCGTAAAAGAATTTTAGTATTGTCCATAAATTTGTAGCTAATGATTTTCTGAATATTGAGGGTGATGTGTTTGGGTATTGATGTTGGATTTAGATGCTCTGAACAAATATTGATTTTATTTAATGGATGATAAAATTAGACATTTAATTGTTATATTTTGTTGTGATGGATTTGAAAGCTAAAAGTAATATTAGCTTTGTGTTCTCGTGAGCTGTACCCATCGGTGGCACGACCATGTTATATTCCGGATCTAAGGTGTAACAAAATCAACAAATGATTTATTTATTGGTGATAATAAATTTTTGGAAAATCATGTTCTAGACAAACAAAAAATTAGAAGACAAGAATTTGCTAGGTAAAGTCATTATGGCTGTTTTTAGGTTTACTTTTTGTATGCTTTAGGTTTAACTGTAGATTAAATTTATAGAAGTAGTGGTATTCAGATATTTCAGCATGTTACCATTCTCCATCTTAAAAGAAAATTAGAAAACACTATTAGATCACTTGACTGTGAACAAGTACCTTCACTACAGATCGGTTTTACCGACTAATCTGCCTTCTTATTCTAGGAATCAAAACCTTAAAACTGGCACTTTCACATGTCCGGAATAGCCCTAGAGATAGGCAGAGAAAGAGTCCTATGGAGCTGTATTCGAGGAGGCTACTCCGATAACAAGAGAAGGTTACTCCGACATGCATTATCCTTCGATTTCACTTTCCTGTACGGAAAGCGCTCTAAGGTAGCTTTGCATTCCACTTTCTTACACTTTTTTGCCGATGCTTTTTACAAGCATCGGCAATTTTCGGTTTAGTGCCAAAAATTGCCCATGCTTTTAAAAAGCATCGGCAATTGCATTGTCATAATCTTTGCTCCAAGACAATGCTTATATGTGTCGTTGAAAACCAAATTTCTAATAAAACTATCGGCTCCCCCTATTAGATCACTTGACTGTGAACAAGTTCCTTCCATACTAAATTTTACCATTAATAAAGTGTAGAGATCAAAACCCACATAAACGTACATACTTGTTAAGTTTCAGCTTAGCAACGTCATTAAATGAAAGTAAAGTATGCTTTGTGTGATGTTTATTGTTCTGAAGGCCGAATATAATCAAATAAAAGAGCTTCTTTCAATTGTAATTTGTATTTATGCCCTCATTTGGAACATTCTTAATTCTTTTTCGGTCAACTATTGAAAGGTTTTAGAATTCAGCGCAACATAGCTACCTAACAATCAATATCGTTTCTCTCACCAACAATTCTCTAAAAGAGTTAATCCAACTGTTCTATTCTATGCAATGAATCATGAAACGTCCTTTTTTTGGGTACAAATCATGGTACGTCCTTTGACGAGCCACCTTCGCGTATTGAATCATTCAACGGCAGCATGTCATATGACCACATGCTGATTTCAAATTATCGAAGTACGTATATCATCTTCGATGTTGGACCAGCACTCCAAAGAAGAATATTAGGAACCGTCTCATGTATGCCGAAGTCTATTTAAACATCTACCTATCACTACTTGGATCACTTAAAATTTTTGTTTGTCCCCAAAGTAGTTCCCTTATTGTTGATCAGCAACAGCTCAACAATCATGCAAAAATCAAAATCCATCAGTCAGATACAGGCCCCAACCTATGGAAACGTAATGATCACTATTCTCAGCTTTGATGGAGGAGGAATTAAAGGAATCATTCCTGCAACTATTCTTACATCTCTAGAATCAGAACTTCCGGTGCTCATAGATAATTTTATTAAATCTTCAGTTTCCTAGAAATTAAGATGCACCTAATAGTTAGACAATTGTTGCTGATTCATCATTTCTTTCTTCTTTTCTACTTTCCTTGTTTCTTAGATCTAGTTATCCATTTGTTATGCTAGTGTTAGATTTTAGACAGTTTTCCCAATTTTTTCTATAGTTTTTCTGTTTTATGATTATATTTTTCTAGTTTAAAAAATCTTATTTATGCCAAAGATACTTCTATGATATTCATAGATCAGTCGAACATGTTATACAGATCATCTTTTTCAAGCAGGGATTTTTCCTTATTAAAATTTGAGAACATTTTCTAATTTATCTAACTACCGGTCAAGGTTTTTCTTATAATGTCCTCTTTGTTACAGAAGCATATTTTAAACAGTGTCAAAACAAAAATTAGTGCTCAGGAGATTATGTTCATGTTAGGTAAGTAGCTCGTATTAAGTGATATTCTTATTTGAGTGGTACACGGAATATGTTTATCTTTAGGATAATTATATGGTATTTTATTTTAACAAAAATGTTGATAGGGATTGGGACTCTAGGGCTAGGGTTAACTATAAATATTTTGTAATTCTAATTATTTGTGAGATAGTGAAAATTAGAGCTGTTTCATTCCCATGGACGTTGGCACATTACCAAACCACGTAAAATTTCTGTGTTTGATTTTTTTCTTTCTCTTACTCTCTCAATTCTTTGTATCGTTCTGCATCATTATATTCTGTATTTGTGCAACAACTAGTATCAGAGCTCAGGTGATATTTTCTGCTGCCGTGGGCGGTGTTCTTCACATGGGAAGATCAGAGGGCGTTCGGTCTTCTGCCAAGCCGAGGAAACGCAAAGAATGTTTTCCTCCTAGTCGGTTCTGTCTTGAAGGCAGCGAAGAAACCAAGGAAAAAGAAAAGGGGTCTTTTCGTGGGAGGTGATTCACGTGAAGGAAGGAAAAGAGGAGAGTTTCTTCTCTCTCCCAAGTGTTTCACGTCGTGTAGGACGCCTTCCCCAAGGCGTCTTCTTCCCCAAGTCCTCTTCTTCCCGTCGCGTGGGCTCCTGGTTGTTTTTGCGGTGGTTCTCAAGCGGAAGGAAGGGGAAAACCTCCTGAGACGATCGGCCAGACGTGATCAAGGAGGAGAGGTAGAATCCCCGTCGCGTGGGTGTTTTGCGGTTTCTTCTTCTCCCTC
>JAOXJJ010000312.1:122567-143405 GCA_025769935.1 Phoenix roebelenii | reverse complement strand
TTAATTTCTTGGATGATTCATAGACACATAAACAATATGAATGAAAAAGATGCCTTTTATTTATTCAATAATAAATAATCAAGTACAAAATTATGTCTCAGAATTAATAATGTGTCAGCCATATTGACTTCTAGGGCATATATCTAACACTCCCAGCATCTTCATCTCCACGTTACCACGGATCATTCCCTTCCACATGTCTCCCTTCCGAACTCCCCTGCATTCACGGCATCCAAACAGAGTTCATCCTCTCATCACCCGAAGATCTCCTCCTTGTCGGATGAGCATCCCATCTCTCTCCGTGTCTGGAAGCTAACTACCGTCTGAGATCACCTCCATGTCCTCCTCCACGTTGAGTACTTTGGGAATGATTTCCAAAGGAAGGGATGATGATGTGCTGAGAGGGAGCCGACGGGAGGAAGGATGGAGAGCCAATCATCATGAAGTCCCCCTACAGTGCAGCTGTTCGCGTCGGTATGGAAGCCTGATCTTCTCTCCAGGGCTAGATGCAACCCTAACAAAGGGCCAAGGGTTTTGTATTTTTGATTTTTATTCTTGGAGTTGTATAAACTTTATTTTGTTCTTAATGAATATTTTATTTCATCCTATATTTAATTTCTGTGATTTTAAGTATGACGTTTATACAACTGTTCTTTATGATCACTAAGTTAATAGAAGATCACCCATGCTTAGGAAAGATGTAGTGTCCTGCCACATTAGTTTAGGGTAGACATTTCATGCCAACTGAAGATGGATGTTCCTAAATTACTTTTGTGAGATTTTATTTGAATGATTATTAGGCTTGTAGCCAATTTGCATGTCAATCCAAGAATAAATTAAAATACAATTAATCCTTGTTCCGATGTTAGTGGTGAATTTCTTGCCCTAGGTTCTCTCAAACTGATATCATTTTAATTACATTTCTTATTAAATTACTTAGTTTAATAGTCTTCACATATTTTTTTTTTCAAATATTTTTAAGAAAACAACTATACCCCAATCCTTGTGGATCGATACCCGTAATCACTATTCTACTAGATATGTGCTATTGCATGGTCTTTAAAGTTAACTATCAATTTCAGTGTCCTGCCACATTAGTTTAGGATAGACATTTCATGCCAATCGAAGATGGATGTTTCTAAATTACTTTTGTGAGATTTTATTTGGATGATTATTAGGCTTGTAGCCAATTTGCAAGTTAATCCAAGAATAAATTAAAATACAATTAATCCTTGTTTCGATGTTAGTGGTGAATTCCTTGTCCTAGGTTCTCTCAAACTGATATCATTTTAATTACATTTCTTATTAAATTGCTTAGTTTAAGTCTTCACACATTCTTTTTTTCAAATATTTTTAAGAAAACAACTATACCCCAATCCTTGTGGATCGATACTCGTAATCACTATCCTACTAGATACGTGCTATTGCGTGGTCTTTAAAGTTGACTATCAATTTTCTTTCGTATAAAGACACCATCTGGTGTGATGTAATTTCGATGGACGTAGGTCACCTAATATTGAAAAGACCTTGGTTGTTCGACCTTGATGTCACCATCTTTGGTCGTTTTAATTCTTGTTCCTTCCTATTTGAGGGCAAGAGAATTAAACTTAATCCCCTACAGTCTAGGACACTTGACGAAGGCAAGAAGACAAGTGAGACAAAGGGCAAGGAACTCCATATCCTGAGTCTGTCCAAATTTGAACGGAAAGTCTCTAGTGATTCTATGGTGTATGCTTTACTTGTCTTCGAACACCAACTGCATCCGCCAAGCGAGCTACCATCAGAAGTTTAGCTCATCCTTGAGGAGTTTTCTGAAATTTTTCCTGCGGACCTTCCGAATCACCTACCGCCTTTGCGTGACATACAACACGCTATTGATCTAGTTCCGGGAGCTACCTTGCCTAATCTACCCCACTATCGAATAAATCTTTCTGAGCATGCTGAGCTGCAACAGCAAATTAACGAGCTCATCCAAAGGGGGTTCGTTCGTGAAAGTTTAAGTCTGTGTGCCGTACCTGCACTCCTAACTCCAAAGAAAGATGGCATGTGGAGGATGTGTGTCAAACGTCGGACCATCAACTGAATCACGGTCAAATACCGTTTTCCCATTCCTCGCCTCGATGATATGTTGGATATGATGGTAGGCACCACTATCTTCTCCAAAATTGATTTAAAAAGTGGGTATCATCAAAACCGGATCCATCCAGGTGATGAATGGAAAACGGCTTTTAAAACAAAAGCTGGCCTGTATGAGTGGTTGGTCATGCCTTTTGGCCTCTCGAATGCTCCTAGTACTTTTATGCGAGTGATGACACAAGTATTATGACCTTTCAAGGGCAAATTTTCTAGTCATGTACTTTGATGATATCCTCATCTACAGCCAATCAAAGGAGAAACACTTCAATCATTTACGACTGGTATGTACAGCCCTCCGGAATGCTAAAATTTATGCTAACCTTAAGAAGAATTTGTTCTTTACTTCTTATGTCAACTTCTTAGGTTACATTGTCTCCTCCGAAGGTTTGTCCGCTGATCCTGATAAAGTCACTGCGATAGTCGAGTGGCCTGAACCTAAAACCCTCACCGAGGTTTGTAGTTTTCATGGGCTTGCTACCTTTTACTATCGTTTCATTAAGGGGTTTAGCACACTTATGTCCCCAATCACTGATTGCCTAAAAAGGGGCGACTTCCAGTGGACTAGTGATGCTGCTAATGCATTCCACGATGTCAAGAAGATGATGACGGAGGTGCCAGTTATGCATTTGCCTAACTTCAGTAAGGCATTTGAAGTGGAGTGTGATGCATCTGGCCTTGGCATCGGTGGGGTGCTCAGTCAAGAACGCCATCCCATAGCATACTTTAGTGAGAAGTTAAATAAGGCTAAGCAAAAATACTCTACCTATGGTAAGGAATTTTATGCTGTAGTCCAGGCTCTCCGGTATTGGCACCACTACCTCCTACCTAATGAATTCGTACTTTACTCCGATCATGAAGCTCTTCGCTACCTTAACTCCCAAAAGAAGTTGAATTCTAGGCATGCCATGGGTTAAGTTCCTTCAGGAATACACTTTTATCCTTAAGGGATTTTTTGATGTGGGAAGTACATGCTGGCGGCCTTTTCGGACACTTCGGGAGAGATAAGACCATCGAAGAGGTAGAACGATAATTCTTCTGGCTTAGCCTAAAATGGGACGTTGCTAAAATCACTGACCAATGTCGCACATGCCAACTAGCCAAACACCGAAAACAAAACACTGGTCTCTATACTCCCTTACCAGTACTTGATCGTCCTTGGCATGACATTAGCATGGATTTTGTGCTTGGTCTTTCCCGGACCGCTCGAAAACATGATTCTATTCTTGTCATAGTGGACCGTTTCTCCAAAATGGCCCACTTCATTCCATGTTCCAAAACCTCGGATGCTTCCAAAGTGGTCAAACTTTTTTTTGATGAGATTGTTAAACTTTATGGCCTTCCCCACACCATTGTATCTGATCGGGATGTACGTTTCATGAGTTACTTTTGAAAAACTTTGTGGCACTCAGTTGGTACGGAACTTAAATTTTCTACAGCTTACCATCCACAAACTGACGGATAAACAGAAGTGGTAAACCGAAGTCTGGGTAATCTTTTACGGTGTCTTGTAGGTGAGCATACTCGTAACAGGGATTCAGTTCTTCCAGTTGCACAGTTTGCTTACAACAATTCGGTGAATCGGTCCGTAGGCATGAGTCCATTTGAGATTGTCCATGGTTACAATGCTAGAAAACCTTTAGATCTTTTACCCATGTCACCCCATGTTAGGATTTCTGAGTTTGCACATGCATTTGCACAACATATTCATGAGTTACATCAGAAAATCCAAAAGCGTATCAATGCTAGTAATGCTCAATATAAACTATAAGCTGATTCTCATAGATGGAACAAAATATTCCAACTTGGGGACTATGTAATGGTACGTCTTTGGCCGGAGTAGTTTCCGCATGGGACCGTTAAGAAACTGCATGTGCGTAGCTCGGGGCCATTTCAGGTATTGCACCGGGTGGGCACGAATGCCTATGTTATTGACTTTCCCTCTGATTTTGGTCTCAGCTCTACTTTTAATGTTGAAGATTTGGTTGCTTACAAGGGTCCATCATCCATCTCCGATGACCCTTTTGTTGAGACCTTTCTTGAGCCTACTACTTCCCATATCCCTGATTCCATTCCATCTTCACTTTCTTTGCCTCTCCCACCGCCACAGAAAGAACTTATTGATGTTATTTTGGATGAGCAAACCGTTTTATCCAGTACTGGTAGCATTCAGCGGTTTTTAGCTCGTTGGCGTGGCCGCCCAGAGTCTGAGTCGACTTGGATCACCCGAGAGGAGCTTCAGCGTATTGATCTAGACCTCTTGGAGTATTACCAGAGCTACACTGCGCCGCGTTCGTCGAGGTCGACTTCTTCTGACCCGAGAGGAGGTGGTGCGGACACCAGTACCAGACCGCCTATGACGTGGGTCTACGATCCTTGCAGGAGGAGGGTCCAGCTACTCTCGTTAAGGTTGGACTGATTTGATGTTAGTTTATTTTATGTTATGTTATGTTGCTTGGGTATATGTACATATTGTTATGTTATGTTAGGGTCTTATTGGGATTATTTTAGTTGGAGGGACCTTTTTGTATTTTGTAACCCTATATATGGGTCTGTGCATGTGTTGACTGGATAATGTATGATTAACAAAAAAAAAAATTGTTTCGCTTCTATTTTTCCCTCATCTTCCTTCTCTGTTCTTCTTCATCCTCTCTCCTCTTTCCTCTCTCCTCCTTCTTTCTCCCAATCCTCTCACGAAGCAGTCCTGCATCACCTTCTCCTATCACCTCCACAATCGAAGGTTTCTTTGTTAAGTAACCAATTGACACAAAAGTTATGTCTCCTTCAATCACCTCCACAATTACAAGTGGTTTCTCAACATTTGGACCAACCATGTTGACCACTTCTATTAGGCCTATATAAACTGGGGAAATTAAGTAGATAATTGGTGTGAAGTTGGCTTGAAGGTGTGATATCTAGCAAACCCAAGTTATAATACTATAGTAACTAACTAATTGACCCTGAAGCTTAAGCTCATGAAGGAAAAATGATATTATGTTAGGCTTAACTTTCTTTTGGCCGCATTTGATCGGTATCAACATAAGTAAAACAAATGTTAACATCAATAATGTTTCCATTCTCCACCATATCACCCTTCATGACACTAGAAAGGTAATAAAAAATAGCAACCCGATGACGCTCATGTGTGGCAGCGGAAGAGAACCGATTAGGTCTAACCAAGCCACTAGGTTGGAGATAAATTTCAAGCTTGAGCTATTAGATAAGCTTGATTTGTTTATCATTATTTTGAGTTCAATTGGAGCTTAATTTTGAATCATGCTAAGCACAAGCCTAACTCATGAACTTGATCTTCATATATCAAGCTACATTCATTTCGAGTTTGAATCCAGCTTAGTTCAAGCATGATTTCAAGCTAGAATTAATGTTTCTTTGATATAAGGAATGAAAAATGTACTTGTTGAAGGTTCAATCCAAAGGTTTTCTATTTATCTAATACATAATATATGTATAATAGTATACATATATTTGACCATTATGCAGTCACATGTGATTGAACATTATCTAATATTTTTGCTTGGCTTGGAATTATGAGGTTGTGTGCTGATTCAATCTTAGTTTATTTAGTTATGAGCTGGCCTTAATTTGTGCTTTTCTCAAGTCAAGCAGATCTCTTCATTGGATAGCCCTCAAGATAGGGTATATTTAATACTTACAAGTTTCAGTCGTCTTACATATTACCTATCCACGCTACTATCCCAAATTTGAGTTCAATATTATTTCCAATTAAACAATTGCATCAAAATTCTCTCCCACATGTTGGTTTGCTGTGTGTTGGAGCGAGCTACACCAAATTGCCTGCACGTTGCTCATAAATGATATCTTATTCCAAGAAAAGACAAGGCCCTAGATTGGACCACGAGAAGTGTTAGTATTTATTTATTTTTTTTTTTGACTCAGTATTTTTCCTCGCATAAACTAGTTGATTGCCGCTATGGCTGATTTATTTACTTCTATAAGCCTCGTATTTCCCGTATCCAATCGTGCTAGTAATTTCCAATTCTTTATGACAGAGATGCCGATAAAAGCAAAATAAGTCTATACATGTACAAGCAAGGTACAATAATAATCCGAGTCATCAATTTTATTGCAGCCTGTCCATATTTCTTTTCTATGGACGTCCAATAGATTCCACCTTGTTAATCCTATTAACTAGGCTTTTGTTCCCTAACACAAAATTCAGATTTAAAACATACTAGATGAACGGAGAGCACGTTCTTTGAACAGACTAATTCAAGGCTTACCTCCTGACCTTGGACTCATTCCAATGCTTAGCTAGACATGATTATAATAATTTGATGACTGGTGTAACGTCTCATTTATCGCTTGTGTGTAATTAATCAGTAGGCCTATAAATACTACATTAATGATGCACTACATTGCCAGAATTTTGGAACAGATATACCAGCTCTCTTCTTGTCTCCAATTCCCGTTTCTTCCCCCAACCTAATCTACAAAAATAATTCTTCTATCGTAAGCTGCCATGTCTGACATAATTCAGATCCAGGCCCCAACATACGGGAATCTTATCACTGTTCTTAGCATCGATGGAGGAGGGATTAGAGGAATTATTCCTGCTACAATCCTTGCCTTCTTGGAGTCACAGCTTCAGGTAATTGATCGTTGTGCTACCCATTTTATGGATCGACAACTCTACCATGCTGATTAAGTTCATAAGCTATGCGTACTGCATGTGGGTGAAATTGGTCTCTTTATTCTACCTTCATTACCTATGTTAGGTAGTTTGATAGGCAGCTTGTCTAGCCTTACAAACACATAACAATTAATGAATAAAGTCTTTGTTGTGTTGATCAAAAGAAACCAGCTTTCTACAATTTTTGCTAGCTTCTTATATGAATCAACTATTCGATTTAAGTCTTTCTTGGTTGTAGTTTATGATCATCATGAAGTAGAAACCAAGTTTCCATTAAAACTACAATGCATGATGGGTTTTGAAATTAGTATGGTTCTTCATGATAACGTTTAATTCAGTATGCCATCACATGATGAAGAAAACTACTCTCAAAGTTTGCCATGCATTGGACGAGGTCCTGTAATTTTTTCAGGAGAACGTGTTTTCCGAGCAAAATATGTTCTTTTGAGCAAATTTAAATTGCATCTGTATCCTCTCTCAAAGACTGCACCCTTCCCCTAAAAGGAAAAAATAGCTTCTTCTTTAGCAAAAGGTGCTAATCTTTCTCAAGATGTTGGCACCTCTCCCTTGGCTACAAGATCAGGTGTGACACATCATATTAACTTGTGGAGATTGTTTTGGTTAACGCTATGGACGAGCTGCTTTCAAAATATGTAACTTAACTATAAGTAAATGAAACTTTCTTTTCCTTCACCCCTTTCCTTCAGCCGGTTGGCGTCTCACCAAAGAAGAAGAGTATCTTTTCACGAAACAAAGGCCTAATTTTGTATGAACTCAAATATTTTATGAATTTTATTCTTCAAACCTACCCTTCTATAGAGAGGGAGGCTGAAAAAAAGGATAAAAACTACAACTCTGAATTTTATGGGATATCAAACCAGATAAAGACTCTTTTGAACCTGTCAATCTCCTGATTATTCTCCTAACAACTTACTAGATAAGGCTTATCCACGTGTGACAGCCTTTATTGGCGTGAGAAAAGAATAATCTTCACCCGCAAGCAATAAAATTCTCCCTTGCGTATGAAAACAAAATTCACTCCCCTGGGACTCGATCATGTGACTATTCCTAATGACCCACTCGATGCCTTGAACTTTAGGCGTTAAAGACACTAACCCATAATGAATTAAATCACTTATTACATGGACTCAATCTTCATGGAATAAGGCATGAGGGAATGCTCCTGCATCAGTAGCCAAGGGCATGGTGGATGAAATATGTCTTTGAATTGATATTAAATCCATGCCAATGGCACATGCCTGCATAGAATGGTTGAAACAAATGTTAAGGCTGATGCGCTCAACCCATGACCGACAAGGTTGTATGAATCAAGTTAATTAATCCTAAAATAATAAGTCCTGAAAACTCATATGGTCCATTGATGTGGACTCATCAACCATTTGACTCATCCAAATGATCTAGTTTTGATCCATCCAAGTCAAATAAAACTAAAATTTTATTATTTATTTATTAGAATTATTTTTTTGAAAATATTATCACTAGTATAAATTTGTCTATTTTTGAATTCCCTTTATCATCATTGCCATCCGAAGATTTACAGCATATATATGTAGGGTAAGAGATTTTCCCTTTTTAATAATAGCTTGGGAAATTCTGTTGTTTGTGCTTTAGATGATAAATATATAATAAGATCATGATTAATATTAAAATTTTACAATTTTATTCATTTTTTATTTTAAAATTTTAGTTTGATCCATAGCTGCATCAAGACCTAATGGACCAGGTTATAGGCTAACGCTAAATACTTGATTTCCATACGTTTTTTCTCCTTTTTTAGGAGCACGATGGAGTGGATGCAAGGCTTGCGGATTACTTCGATGTGATTGCTGGAACTAGCACTGGCGGCCTTGTGACTGCCATGTTAACTGCACCAAACGAGAAGAACCGGCCTATCTTCGAAGCTAAAGATATCAAGGCCTTTTATTTGGAGCACAGCCCTAAGATCTTCCCACAACCTCGGTAATATATATGTACATATACCTTTGCTTAGACTCGTGACTTCTGTTTTTTGACACTTCAGTATTTGAGAGACAAGTACCATGAAATGCCAATAGAAGTCATATAAAACTTAAAGATGATTGCATCGATCAATTTTAATAATAATATTTATACTATTCAACAATAATAAATGTTAACGTTATAATGTCTTCATTGTATCATTCTTGGACCAGAAGAAATTTCCATAAGAATCTTGAATATTTATCTAAAAGTAGCTCAAGAAGTTATTAGTTGTCATCTAATTACATTAGCCAAGAGACCCTAGTATTTGAGACCCCGGTCCTTAAGTGGTATAAGTGTTGGGGAGTAGTTTCACATGCATTCAATCCCCAAAGTATAACCTTCCTGGCTCTTTTTTTTTTTTTTGAGAAAAAAATGAAAGAAAAAAGAGATATAATGAGACTATGTCAAACAAATTTAAATATTAGTATGCTTATTAGGTTAAGATGGTGTTGATGCTGTCACTGTAGTGAGCCAATACATGTAATATAATACTGTGAAAATGGTGACTTCTGTAGAGGTGGAGTCCACCATTTTGCTGAAGAACGATTTCTCTATAGTTACACAAATATATGAAATGATGCTGCCAATTATTTTGATAGAAAACAAGACCACTGATGGTGATGATACCCTTCTCTTGTGAGGAATTAGATTATTTTCAGTGTACATAGATATACAAAATAAAGAGAAAAAAAATTAGAATTTAGAGAGCCCATAAGTATGTAAGGTGCATGTTTTGCACCACAGAAAGATACGTATCTTTAGATAGCTACCATGTCTCTCATCTTGAAAACGAAGAACACTTTCTCATCTTGGAAGTAGAGAACCTTGCATTGGGCTGCCGAACATACTGGGTTGAGAGATTGGGCAACGGACCTCCATTCCCAATGAGATGACTTGTACCATGGCTATCCAAGCATGCATAGCTCTCCGTTGTGCCATACATGCACCACAAATTATAAGGATAAGCATCGAAGCATAGTTTTTCATCGTGGAAAAGAAAGGGTGGAAAAAAAGTGAGGCAAAAAGAATGGTACTTATTGTCCTCTTCGACAATGTCCCATACATAATTGGCTGGTAACTAAAATGACAACCAAATCTTTAAGGCATTCTTCTACTAATTGGTTTGTACTTGTGTGTATTGCAGAGGACCTATTGATGGAGCTTTTAACGCTTTCAGACTATTTAGCGGACCCAAGTATGATGGAAAGTATCTTCACCAGATTATTAAGGAAAGACTAGGGAGCTTGAGACTGCACCAGACCTTGACAAACGTGGTCATACCAGCTTTTGATATCAAGAAACTCCAACCCACAATATTCTCCTCCTATGAGGTTCTTTGATTTTTTGCAACTCTAGTTAGTTTAACTTTCTTCCATATTTTTTTTTGTCTATGAGTGCACTCTAAGAAACGGTCAAGAATAACATTGATCATAAAACCTTGCAATGGCTGAGCCAGATACACAAGCAATGACTAGCTGTTTATCTATTACATTTTCTGTCCTCATCAACATGCGTGTTTTTGTTAGGTATGGATGAGGGTTTAGGCCCCATTTGGAAGAGCTTTTGAAGGGTCAAAAAGTATTTTTTGGCCCTCCAAAAGCACTTTTAAATAAAAATAGATATTTGGTAAAAATTTTGAAAAACTGTTTTAGCTTTTATAGAAAGCTGAAAACAACTTTTTAGGAGAAACTTCATTTTGGAGCTTTCCGAAAAAGTATTTTCAAGCCGCGTCCGAAAGCTATTTTTTTTGACCAAAATACCTCTATTTAAAAGTTTCCTTTTCCTCCCAAAACACTCCATCTTGCCGCCTCTTCCTCTCCCACCCATCCCCGTCTTCAATGCCATCCTCAAGGCCCTCTCCCACTCCCCCGCCGCTGCCCCCGATGCCCTCCACCTCTTCTCCCTTCTTTACCGCTCTCTCTCCCCCGACCGCCTCTCCTTTGCCCCCCTCCTCAAAGTCACCTCCTTTCTCCCCGCCGCCCTCGGCCGTTCCGTCCACTCCATCCATGCCCTCACCCTTGTCTCTGGCTTTGCTGCCCACCCTCTCGTCGTAGCGCCGTCAGCCTCGGCCGGCCCTCTCGGGAGCTTGATCGCCCCTTCCATGACTGTGCGGGAAAAGTGGGGCAAGGAAGAAAGAAGGAAGAGGGGAAGAGAAGAAAGAAAGAAGTAAAAAGAGGAGAAGCTTCGGGAAGGTAGAAGAAGAAAGAAGAGAGGGAAAAGAAAAGAAACAAAAGAAAAGAAAAAAAAAGAAAATTAAAGAAAAGAAAAAAAAAGAAAAGAAAAAAAAGAATAAATAAATAAATAAAAATAAATATTCGTAATTATTTAACCAATTTTATGATCTAGCTAGAGAATTTGTTGGAGAAATAAATGGTCATCAGAAGGGTAAAAAAAATAATTTACACTAATAATTATAATATTTTATACATTTATTATTGTATTAAACTATAAATATAATATTATATTACATTATATTATAATAGATTGATATGCTATGTTAAATAATTTAATATTATATTAAATTATTATGCTATAGTATACAATATTATATTACTATGTTATAAAAATATTATATTACATTATGATAATATTATATAATATTATATATTTATGTATTGATACATATTATATTTTATTATGCTTTGTTGTATGATATTATGCAATGTTCTTTATGGTCATTTTGTCATACCAAAAGTACTTTCTCAATTTGTTTACCAAACACATGTTAAAGTGGTACAACACTTTAGAAATGTAGTTACTAAACAACAAATATTTTTTTATAAAAGTTCTACTTCAAAAGGCTTTACTACCAACAGCCTTAATATGTTCATCCACCTTCCACTATCATTTCTATCGATACGAAATAGCCGTTCTTCTGTTACTCCTTTCTCGCTATTATTGTGATTCACCTTCATAAGCATGATCGTCCCTTTCCTTGTTCTCTAAGATCCTTCTCCCTTTTTAGGTTCAATGTGAACATCCAATAACGTTTCTTTGAATGATATGAACAAAATTTGTGTACTTAAACCTAAAGCGAAAACTGGTTGTATATGAAAACGTTTCCTGGAGTATGGATGTATATGCAAATAAGCTCTACACACAGTAACCATGCATAACTAGCTATTCTTGAATGGTGATGCATAGCACACTCTTCTAAAATTGGGTGTTACTTGACCAACATTATTAATGTATTATTCAATGCTACTATTATTATATATCTTGTTCAATTGTATGACGAGTTCAAATGCAGGTGAAACATAATGCTTTATTGGATGCTGAGCTATCTGATATTTCCATTAGTACATCTGCTGCTCCAACTTACCTTCCTGGACATTACTTCAAAACAAAAGATTCTGATGGAAAAGTGGGGGAATTTAACCTCATTGATGGTGGTGTTGCAGCTAATAATCCGGTACTGTAACATAATATCAGTTTTTTTTTCATAAATATTGTTCTAGTATATTATATGTACTCTAATCTATTTCCTTTTTTTTCTTTTAATGTTGTGCAAACCACAGGCATTGGTTGCTATGTCAGAAGTAACAAAGGAGATTTTTAGAGGGAACACTGATTTCTTCCCAATCAAGCCTACAGATTATGGTCGGTTTTTAGTCATCTCATTAGGAACAGGTACACCAAAGAACGAGGAAAAGTTTGATGCCAAGGAGTCAAGTAAATGGGGAGTTCTGAGTTGGTTGCTAAGTGGCGGTTCAAATCCATTAGTCGATGCCTTCACTCAAGCAAGCAGTGATATGGTTGATATCCATATATCTGTGGTCTTCCAAGCCCTACATTCTGATTCTAAATATTTGAGAATTCAGGTGACCTTCTATTTTTAAATGGTTATTTGTATGTTTATATGGAGATATTTGATTATAGTTACAAATATAAAAAAGTGATGAAGTTAAATCTTAAGTACTTGTGAAAAATTTAAGCAGTTTTTACTAATAATCAAGTGGAAAAGCTATTACTTATAAATATAAGACTTTATAACATTTAGAACTGCCTAAGAGAAAAAAAGCATGTAAAAGACTCTAGAATATATATTCTCATTAATGATGATAATCATTTTTAATTGTTTATGTCATTTAATACTTGATAATATCATTGCAAAAACAATTATTTTATAAGTTTAACTATTATTTTCTTCATGGTTGATATTAACAATGAGGTTCCAAACATGATAGCAAGGGCTTGACCATCTTGAATTAAAAAAAAGAAGAAAAAAATGAAAAAAGGAAGAAGACAAAGAAGAAAAAATGAAAAACTTAAATCATATTATGAAGATGAAAGCACCAAGTTAGAAAATGTCAACTGGCCTCCTTTTAAATTCATAAGATCCCTAAAAATTAATTGTGCTCCTTATCAACTAAAATACATAATATAGTTCAGTTCCATGATGGCATGCACATTTGTGGGTGCTTGTGTGTGTCACTGCATGACAGACAAAGGAACACACACATTCAGTATATATATAAGGTTTAGAGCTCAAAACTACAGTATTATACATTTAGTTATTAAACACGACAATCTTTTTGTTATTGCTAAACCAGGATGATACATTAAAAGGGACAGTATCTTCAGTCGATGTAGCAACAAAAGAAAATTTGGATAGTCTTGTTAAAATTGGTGAAGAGCTTTTGAAGAAACCTACTTCAAGAATAAATCTTGAGACAG
Organism: Phoenix roebelenii; assembly: GCA_025769935.1. Taxonomy (NCBI): domain Eukaryota; kingdom Viridiplantae; phylum Streptophyta; class Magnoliopsida; order Arecales; family Arecaceae; genus Phoenix; species Phoenix roebelenii. The sequence continues at coordinate 129,901 of JAOXJJ010000312.1, read as the reverse complement.
GTGTATATGAACCTGTAGACAAAGAAACAAATGAACAAGCACTTAAAAGGTAAGTTCTTTATTAGCATAAATCTGTTTCTTTAAGATTTGTTGTCTTGCACAAATTAGTGAGTAAACATGTAATAGATTACACTACTTTAATGAAAATGCACAGGATATGTTTTGAATATCCAAAGAAGAATTCTCATTATGAACTTGCATATTTAGCTAGGAGTATAAGTTTTCACTTATGTTAAGATTTTCTTTTATCGTAGGTTTGCTAAGATACTTTCTGAAGAACGAAGGCTTCGGGAGATGAGATCGCCATACACAAAGGCTTCAAAAGAGCAAGAATAAATATCTTTGATTTATCAATCATTTTATTATCAAAATACCATGTCATAGTTCACAACTAATGCAGTAGGGATGTTTCTTTTGAATTTATGTTATGCACACTGTTGTTATATTTCAGTATCAAAGTCCTAATAAAAATGTGTAATGTTTTGATTTTAATGTTATTATTGGATAAACAAATATATCAAGAAATTTTCAGATGAAAGGCTAGTCCCTTTTTTTCTGGTTGAAACAAGAAGTGAAACTAAAAAGAAACAGGAAAAGGAAAGAAGTAGGACTAGAAAGAACAATCCCTATCAAAAACTACTTATTGGGCATCAACAATGACCATGAGCATAAGTTTGCAAGCTAGTCTGGTGGCTGATTACCTTGATGGTAGATATGGTAAAAACTCGACAGCGAGGTAAGTTCAGATAAATAAATTTCGGTGATTAAGGTTGTTTTCGGACACTCTATCCTCACCTTTTTTTAAGAAAAAAGTTAAGTTTAGTAGCATTTGGTGGATGTCGAGAAGGCAAAGATGTGTAGATTGGGCAATGTATGTCAAAGATATTGATGAACGAATGGTTAAAGAATACCTCTGGTTCCAAAGCCTATTGTCCCATCCTATGTAAGAGGATGTTTGGTATAGGGTGATCATTCCATGATCAAGGGTGATATGGACGGAGGTGATAAGGTTAGCATGTTTGGTTATACCAAGATGATCCTACGTGACCGCAATTCCAAACCAATCTCACTCCTCAAATCACTGTTCAACCCAGTGATGGAATACTTATGCTTGAGGTCGAGTATCCAAGATCATCCTGTGGCAGCAATCTTAGGCTGAAATTTGAGGATAAAATGCCCCTCAGTCCAACAAAAAATTGTATATCAATATCCCATTAATATATCATGTCAATATTATGCTATATTATAATAATATTATATATTATATTTGTGGTATATTATATTATAATATATTATTAATCATATTATTGTCATATTATTATTTAATGATGATTTTAATTTATATCCAAAATATATTATTCTACTTTGTATTTATATAAAGAAATTGTGTAATATGTTACTTTTATTTGTCTTATTTTCCTAATCAAAATAAATATTAGTATTAAAAATATATTTAAGTATAAATAAAAATATTAATTATATAATAACAATTAAAATATCTTTATATGATTAATAAATATATTTTTATGAAATATATTAGGGGTAGGTTCAGTATTATATGGTTAGTGATCTTGAATTGTCATAGATTACCAAATAGGTTACTCATGGATATCCGAAAATATTAAATTACTAGAATATAGCATACCAAACTCGATAATTTTAGAGCATCAAGGATCAAAATATTCTAGGATAAGAATCACCAATGATTTAAGATCATCTTGGTGATCCTATTTGGATCACCAATGATTAAATATATTTTTTTCACCTAAAGGAAAAAAAGAGTCTTTATTAACTACACTATAATAACAATTAAGTGTAAAGTTACCAATTGTAAGATTATTTTGATTATTAGTACTTAAGTTAAAATAACACATGAAGTTGTCTTTTTTCATGGCCCTTTAATATTAAGGAGCATCTAAACTAGAAAATACAAATCACTCAAAACAAATTTTAGAATTGAAAGCTATGATAATTGATAAGAAAAAAAAGTTTTTCTATTTCATTTTTCTAAAGAGCTGAATACACACACATACATGTACACACACAAAAAAAAATCAGATTTGGTGGGATTGACTCAATCCCATACTTATAGAAGTATATAATATACAAATCAATAAAATCAGAAAAATAACAAAGGATTTTGCATGGTTGGAAGATTATTGAATAAGAAAACATCTCGTATCCAAATTTGATAGGTTTCCAATAGATGGCTAGAGTGGCATTGGTGGAGAGAAGATCTTGTGCCTAAATTTGGTAAGTTTCCAATGAAATCTCATATCCAAGTTCAGTAGGTTGCTAATACTCCTCCTCAAGTTGGTGCATGGAGGTCACAAAAGACCAACTTGCTTTTCCAAAGATGAAATTGATCCTTTCCTAAGGACTTAGTTAAGAGATAGGCCAACTGCTTTGAGGTAGACATATGGGATGTATGAATAAGACTATTTTTAATTTTCTCAAGAACAACATGGCAGTCGATTTCAATATGCTTGGTGTGTTCATGAAAAATAGAGTTCGCCGCAATATGTAATAATGCTTGATTGTCACAAAATAATGTGGTAGGCAAGGAAGTCTTGCAACCAAGATCATGAAGTAGTTAAGCCATGTGATCTAGCACGACATTCTGCTTTAGCTAATAATCGAGATATAGTGTTCTGCTTCTTTGTCTTCTAAGAGATGGGACTGGAGCCAAGAAATATGCAATATGGTGATAGAGTGACGAGTCATAGAACAACTAACCCAATCGAAATCATAAGCTATGAGATTTAAGTCCCAATGACTGCGAGAAGGTTACCTTGACTAGGAGTGGGCTTTAAATAACGGAGTAGTCGAATAGCAGGATCCATATGAGGTTTCCGTGGGTTGTGCATAAACTAGCTCAAGATATGAACTATGTGAACAATGTCTGGTCCAGTAATAGCTAGATATATGTCTTCCAATCAGGCACCTCTAGGTAGAAGGATCAGAAAGGAGATCACCATCTTCATCATTGAGTTTAAGATTTTGTTTCATAGGAAACGAAGCTAGTCAGGCTATAGTATAGCTAATGTCTTCAAGAATGCCCAAAACATATTTCCTTTGACTTAAAGAAATGTCTTTGCAGAGTGAGATACTTCAATACCGAAAAGTATAGGAGGTGCCCTAGATTTGGGAGATGGAATTGCTGACTAAGGAAGGATTACAAAGTAAAGATAGCAGTCTCATTGTTTTCTGTAATGACAATATCAGCAATATAGACTTAAACAAATAATGAGTGACCATTCTTGTGGGAATAAAATAGAGAATAATCGGCCTTAGATTGTACAAAGTTGGCATCAAAAGGGCTTGCAAAATTTTGGCAAACCAATTCCTCAAAGCTTGTTTTAGGCCATAAATAGATTTGTTAAGATGACACATTTGATGCTCCCCCTATCTCTGCTAACTAGGTGGTAGTTTCACGTATACCTCGTCTAATAAATTGCCATGGAGAAAAGAATTATGACATCAACTTGAAGAAGATGCCAATTTTTAATAATTGCAACAGCTAGTAAGACTCGAACAATAATAAGTTTTGTGATCGAGGTAAAAGTTTTATGGTAATCAATTCATTTTATTCGAGTGTAACCTTTGGCAACAAGATGCATCTTGATTTTTTTTTCAATAGAAGAGTTTGACTTTCGTTTGATTTTATAGATCCATTTGCAACCAATAGGTTGTTTCCCATATAGGAGAGAGACGAGGGTCCATGTATTATCGTCCTCAAAGGCCTTAAGCTCAGCCTACATAGCCTCACACCATTCTAGTGTTTTCATTGCTTTGACAAATGATATAGGTTCCTCAATAGATGATAGAGAAGTGAGAAAAGATTTATGAAAGGAATTAAACTTATCATAGGACAAATAATTTTGTAGAGAATACGAGAGACCTAGAGACATTTGCAAGGAAGGAGGATTAGAATGGGCATAACATTATCTTATGTTGGTGGAGAAGGTGCCAAAGAGTAAGGATTTGAGTCTAATGAGGAGGGAGTAGAAGTTTGTGGAGGAGGAGATGGTGGATATGAAATATTGAGATCAAGTATGGGAAATGGGGTGGTGGTGTGATTGGGATGATGGAGGATGTCTTAATTATGAAATGGAAAATACTGTTCAAAAAATGTAACATCATAGCTTGTATAAATTCTTTTAGAAGCAAGATCAAAGATTTTATAAGCCTTTTGTGCATGAGGGTATCCAAAAAAAACTATACTATCATATGCAAAACCAAGTCCATTGACACAAATATCATGATACAAATCCAATAGTGCAAATTAATAAACATGTATATATATATATGCATTGGTGATTAAGTATAGAAATTCTTACTTCTACTGAAAACAGACTCAAATACAGCAAGCATTGACCCACTTTTTGATCTACAAACTGAGGTGCAGAGTACCCGGCTTAACCTCTTCTTGCCTAGATTATGACTTTCCTACACGACTAGGTCCAATCATTAGACAAAATGATACCTGACAACTTAAAAATGCCCAGCTGGGGTCAAATCGAGGTTAATGAAGTAGCAATCTTAGACTGCTCACTAAGTACCCCAAGCTAAGTAGAGAGAGAAAAAGGAGAGAGAAAGAGTGGGAAAAGAGATAGGAAAGAGAAGAAAAAGAGAGAGGACTCTCTTTTTCTTCTCCAAAACAAGGGAGAGCTCATCTCTCCCTTCTTCTCAAAACAAGGACAAGGCTTCAGACCAAAAGTGGCGGAGGCCTAGAGTGTCATTGTGCCGTCACAAAAAAAAAGGCAACAGCAATAGATGGTGCCCAAGAGTGGCGAAGAAGAAAAAGGATGAAATAGGAAACTTATATTTTGAGTAGCATCCTAGTGACTTGCCGGCTCAAATCAAGGCGAAAGGATGGCCCAAGAACCGGAATAAAGGAAGGGAAGAAGAGTTTATAAACCTTCCTCAGCGCCGACAAGATCTCATGTCTAATCGATGGTGAAATCCTCCATAGAAATTCAAAATCCTGGCTCTAATTGAGGCTTCAATTGTGGATGCTAGAGAAGAAAAACAAGGGACCTCCTTTTATAGATGGAATAGGAGTCTAAGGAAGAAAACTCATTGTCAAGTAATCCTCCGCCCGCTTAAACTTATGGAAGAAGATGTACTCCTAGTAGGAGTCTTCTTCTCCTCATCTTGCATGTGATACGTGTGAGTTTGACTCACTTTGGGCTGGTGAGCGCAATAAGAACTGGGCTGGTCAAATGGACCAAGACTTCACATCCCCTCTCAAAAAAAAAAAAAATCATGTTCAAAATTTACATCCCTGAAGCTTCAAAAAGTTGAGAGTGCTTGGCCTTTATCTCTTCTATGAGCTCTCATGTAGCCCCTCTTACTATATGGATTGTTTCATTTTACTTTTCCTCAATGAATGGTTTGATGCCGTAATACTTGATCATTTCTTTCCACAATCCGTATCGGATACTTCTCATAAGTCAAATCCTCAAGAAGATGCAATGACTCATTTTCGACCACATGACGCAAGTCTAGGATATATTTCCTCAATATTGATACACGAAACATATTATGCACACTTGATAAAGTCGGTGGTAATGCCAACTGATATACCACCTCTTTGACCCTATCGAAGATCTCAAATGGACCAACATATCTAAGGCTTAATTTGCCATGAACTCGAAACCTCATCATTCTTTTAATGGGAGATGGGAGATACTCTCAAGAAAATATGACGAACATGAAATTTTATTTTCCTTCTTCGATTATCAGCATAACATCTTTGTCTGCTTTGAGCTGTGTGAAGTTGTTATCTAATTATTTGCACCTTGTCCACAGTTTGTTGCACTATCTCTGGATCCAATAGTTTTATCTTGCCTACATCATCCCAACAAATTGGATATCAGCACTTCCTACTATACAATGCCGCAAAAGGAGTCGTCTGAATGCTTGCATGATAACTATTATTGTAAGCAAACTCAATCAATGGTAAGTGACTATCCCTTGCACCACCCAAGTCCATGACATTGGCTATCAACATGTCTTCTAAAATCTGAATGGTTTGTTCCGACCATCCATCAGTTTGAGGGTGGAAAGTTATACTGAAGCTTAATTTGGTACCAAGAGATTTATGAAAGCTCTTTCAAAATTATGATACAAATGTACTATCTCTATTTGACACAATGGGAAATGGAACCTTGTGCAGCTCTATAATTTGTTTTATATACATTACTGTCAATTTCTTCTAGGAGAATCCAACTCTAAATGGTAAGAAGCACTAACTTAGTTAGTTATTTAACAATCATCCATACAGCACCATTACCCCGAGGGATTTTAAACAAGTTAGTCAAAAGATCTATGTGTTACAAGTATGCCCTAGAAGCCAATCTGGCTGACACATTATTAATTCTGGGACATAATTTTGTACTTGACTTTATTATTATTGATTAATAAATAGGCATTCTTTTCATTCATATTATTTATGTGTCTATGAATTGTCCAAAAAATTAATAAGATGATGTTACATATTCTCAAGAGTTGAGAATTTGAGCCATGTATCATTGGTGATTAATTTCTAAATGCTTCTGATCAATGGATCATCACGAGAATGGTGATCGATCCGATGAGATCAGTGCACAGATCGCTTTCCTTATGGATGGACGAGACTCGAGTCCACAGTATAGGGACACTGAAGTGATAGTGCAGGTGCTTATTAGAGAACAAGAAAAATGAGCGTGACCAAGATAAGAAGTCACTTGGATGTCTATCCACTCGTCAGTGACTTGCTTGATGTTGCAGTATTATGACTAGTCCTTTGATCTGCGGTACTTCGGCTATTCACAGTGAGGTTATTGCAATTTGACTACACGTATACATAATCTCTAGCCATATGGATCCTTGTAGTGTAGATTGGCTGCAGTAGGTTCACTGTAGGAGCAGGGTATGCACCTACAAGAAATATATCGACCTTGGTAGATAAGAAGTGATCCTATGTTATTTATAAGACTGAGTTCATAAGACCTCGGCCGGGGTAGTACGTACAGTGGAGAAAGAGTTTTCCACTCTCGAACTGAAGTCGAATAAATCTAGACATATTACAGATGACGGAGTTTGACAAGTTATCCATGACCTCCATTCCGTAGGGATCCACGATAGAAGGACTGTATCATACGATAACTGCACCTAGAGGTTCATCATTCTATTCTGCTGGGTTGCCACTATATGTTGCTAGGTGTCACTGGTGGATGGTGAGACTCACAGGGACTATCTTGATGATCGATGATCCCTGGTGAATTGAGTTGGAATTGTTCCAACCCATTGAAAGGAGTTTTCAATGATATTGTGATAGAGATCGCAAT
>JAOXJJ010000312.1:95299-107734 GCA_025769935.1 Phoenix roebelenii | reverse complement strand
GTCATTTAGATATTCTATTAATAACTCTAATAATTATTCATGTTCAATTATTAACAATTGCTAATGTTTCAATTTTAAGTTTGTAGGTTTTGAGAGTTAGAAGATGTAAGGATGTTCTTCTACAGTTTTCTATTATGGAAGTGGCTTCAAGAAAAATGATTATATTTACTTTGGAATGCACAAAGATGCATGTTTGTTATAATGTTAATGGGACAATATAATTTGTATTTTGTCTAAATATGTAATTGTTTAAGTTTGTAGTTTTTATTGATGGGTTGTAATTTTCAGCTGGACAATAGTGTTTCATACATTTTATTTTCTTTCTTTTTTAATGTTTATAGATATATCCAAATTCCAAAGTTTAAAACTACCACCAACGCTATCTATTTGAAATAGGCTACTTATATGCTTAACATTAACCAATTAACCATTGGAGAAACAAAATAAAGATAGAAAAATACATCCAATTTAGAAAGCCCATTAAGCTGTTAGGCTATTTTGGCCCATTTCTAGAATCCAAAAAAAAAAATCGGGCCTGTCGGGTCAAGTCTCTCGGGTCGGGCCTGTCGGGTCGGGATTTATAAGGTTGGATCGGGTCTGGACAAAAATTTAAGCCCGACAGTCGGGCCGAGCCGGGTCTGGGCATAGCCATCAGGCCTAATTTCTGCTGTAGAGCCCGACCCGAGCCCGACCCGGCCCGGGTTTTGATCAGCTCTATTAGTGAGCTAACTAACCTCTCAAAGTCGAAATGGCCCAAGCAAAGTTTTGTCCCTCATATCGAAGGCTTGGCAAGCAAACTAACCTCTCTAGGTCAAAACGACCCAAGAAGAGTTATGGCCCTCGTGACGAAGACTTGGCAAGCTAACCGACCTCTCTAGGTCGAAACGGCCTAAACAGAGTTCCGGCTCTCATGCCGAAAGCTTGGCGAGCTAATCGACCACTTTAAGTCGGGATGGCCCAGGCAGAGTTTTGGCCTACGCCAAAAGTTTGGTAAGCAAAACGACCTCTCTAGGTTGGAACAACCCAGAAGAAGTTTCGACCCCCGTGCCAATGGCTTGCCGAGCGTACCGACCTCTCTAGGTTAGGACAGCCTAGGCGGAGTTTCGACCCCCATGCCAATGGCTTGGCGAGCCAACTGATATTTAGGTCGAGATGGCCTAGGCAGCATTCTGGCTCCCCATGTCGAAGTTTTGGTGAGCCAACCGACCTCTTTAGGTCGAGATGACCCAGGCGGAGTTTCAGCCTCTGTGTCAAAGTTTTGGTGCGCCAACCAACTTGTTTAGGTCGAGACAACCCAAGCGGAGTTGTTGATGCCTACAGAGGGTCCTATGGAGTTGTTGGGAACTAGGCGTCAACCCTTCTGGCAGTTCACATTAGGTAAACTAATGGGCTCATGGATAAAGGTAGTGCACCGAAGTAGCTGTCAACTATTAAGGCTAGGGGCAAGTACTCAACATATTTCGAAACTGAGCACAGGGCTCTGTCCCCAGCACAAAGGGGAAGAGCCACACAATGGTGGATGCGGCCATAGCGTGTAGGCACCATGAGAATGAAAGAAATAGAAACTATAAAGAGGAGCAGATCAAGGAAGAAAAATAGGTCAACACAAATGAAAGTAAGGATGACTCAATAGTAGCTGGACTTCTGCCGACTACAACATCCAGAAGGAGCTCGGCATCTATCTTCTTCTATGACCTCCCTAGAGGGTGACACAATGGTCTTCAACCAAACTTTCTTGGCGATGACTCAGCCTCTTCACGTCCAGTAACAGCTTAAGGTTCGTGCCCATAGTGGGAACAACCTTGTCCCCCTTTCTCCATGATGCAAAGAGGCATGACTCCTAATTTCAGCACCAATTTCAGCCTCTCCTTCATCTTCATTGGCTTGATGTCCATTCAGCAGTTAGAGGCCTGCAATAGCTACTGCACAGCCTCTCCAAAGCTCGGCAGAGACTGATAGCAAGGTACATCCTACAATAAAGAGTTACAAGAGGGTTCCAATCCTATTTATAGGAAGAATGCATGGCTAAAATTGAAGTGCCAAAGATGGAATCAAAGAACATGTCTAGTTCCTAGCTAATCCACATTTAATTACATGATTCCCTAGGAGCTCATTGCTGAGTTTACTGTATTTTAGGCACCACCCGATTGAAGTTTGAATCCCATCAGAGAAAGATGCTTCGAACTTAGGGCGTTGGTCAGCATGATGACATACACAACTTTTTGAGGAAACAGATAGACCTTGTCACATAATGACCGAGGAAAGGTGCCATTATATTTGCTATAGTATTCTCGTCGCCGACCAACTAGGGAACCGAGTGAAATAATGGCAAGGTTACTGAGCAGCCCTACTCCAGACGAAGCAACCCCTCAAATGAAAAGTTAATCAATCCGACCAGACAATTGAGCGAGTAAAGGATTATGACACTTATGTTCATTCGACAAAAAAATGGGAGGGGAAGACTACAAGGACAATAGAGAAAAGGTACAAAATTATGGCTCACATTTAAGCCAAAAAAAATCACTTCTCTCTTCCCTTCCCTCCGTTTTCTTCTCTTCTTCCCCCTCCTCTTCGACCTCTATTCCTGGTGATTGAAGGAAGCCATCTTTGTCCAAACACTCTCCTGAAAAGGTGACTGAGCTGAGGTTGAGCTTAGGGGCCACCTTGTAGACTCTTGCTCGGCAGATGGTGAAATCCTTTTTGAAAGAGTCTATAGCGGCCTTCAATATCTCATTGCAAACTCTTCAAAACTTTGTAATCTGCAACAGCATGCTAAGCTCCTCTACATGGGAGACTTCTTCATTTGCTCGGATGATCTTTTTAGCGGTGAGGTCAGCCCTCTCTTCAAACTGGGTTGCTCTATCTTCCATCCATGTAAACCTCTCCTCAACCTGAGAGGCTCGGAGCTCAATCATGGCGACCGCATCCTTCAAATAGGCGACTCTACATCAGCCTCCCTCCCTAGCGCAGGTCCCTTCCTCCTCAGTGTGGGCCCTACTGTGCTCGATTTCTTGGAGACAATAGTCGGAGACCTCCAATCTCCATTTGTAGGAGTGGATGACCTCGATAAGTATGCAGGTGGTGTAAATCCCCAACAAAAACAAAAAGAGGGACAATCATACAGAGAAGAAAAAGAAGAGAATGATGGAAAGAAAGAAGAACCAAAATTGGTACCTCAATGGCAGTAGGACAGGATGAAGTAAGCATGCTCTCCAGCAGCCTTCGATGCAACTCCTCCATGTCTCTAGGCAGCATGAACCCTTGGACCATATCCCACATGATGCAGAGATCACCCTGGGGTAGCACTGAGTTAGACGTCCTCATGGACTAGTTCGTCCAAAGGTTCCTAACTCTGTGTTTCGCAAAGTAGGTTGGAACAAAGATGTCGATGAGTGCGTACCCTTAGTAGGGAGGGCCAAAGGCCAGTTCGGACGACTCTACCTGCGACATGGTAGTAGTAGGAACAATGACAGAATATGGCCCTTCTGTCGAAGCTGAAGAAAGACCGGTTGTGTCCACCACAGTCGGTGAAGCAGGCACGACCTCAAGGGCCATCACAAAAGCTATAGTGGCCAAAAGAACAATTGCTAGGGCAAACTCAGAGATGCTCGGAAGAGGGGCCTCTTAGTCAGGCCTCGTGGTAGGAGGCTGCACGATGATAGGAAGGGCATTGATCACCTCCACTTTCGACAACCCTCTCCAAACAGTTCCCTCCTCGGCCCTAATAATGGGGCTCCACGTTGTCGAGAACCTAGGCTCAGCAGAAGAAGAGCCCCGTGGTGCACTCCTCCTCTTTCTACCTAAGGAGGAACTGCCCTCGCCAAATTTTCTCCTTCTTGAGGTGTTAAAGAGTTCGTCCACCTCAAACTTCATCACTGTAAGCACACAAAAAAACTAAGTTAATTAGCAGAGCAAGTCTGATAAAAAAATAGAATGAGGCAGGGAGATATACCAATAGCAAAGACAGTGCTCAAGCCCGCATCTACCAAGGCCAACTCCTGAAGCAACTCGTCCAAAGGTGGAGCCCTCAATAGATGAAGCAGATCAACAAACTCCTGCTCTTCATCCCAAAAAATGGGAAGAGACTTAAAGCCTGCTTCCTAGATGTCCTCCACTGAGTCGAAAAAACCCAAGGAGTCATCATGGATACAAAGTGTTGTGGTTCAAATCTGGCCCGAGGGTGACCACGTCAGAGGAGTCGAGGGAGCTGCCGGTCAGAATGAAGAAAGAAGAGCCACCTTTCGTGTGACGGCATACCTGCACAAAGCCTCACCGGTGGTTCCGATGAGGGTCCTCCAACGCTCAAGTTAGAGTGAATCTTAGATTGATCAAAAATCTTCCAGGCATTACCTGATGGGGCTATTTATAGTCCCCGTAGAGGTGCTCAGATGGTGGAGGTATGGCCTATCCTCATCATGGGAGAAAATAGCTATTAGCGAGATGGCGCGCAGCTAGAGCTCACTTGAGGCGCACAGCGTAGGCCGTTCTTATGAATGGTAAGACGTTGGTAGATGTGGTAGGGCATGGCTGGGGCAGCAGGGCATGATCCCTAATTGATATGTCATAGCATGGCCAGCAAGCAAAGCATAGTGTGGTGAAGCTACTACAGGGCATGGCCCCGACATGTGGACGACGAGATCGGTCTTCTAAGATCAGCTCGGCCTTTTGAGGTCAGCCTTCTAGGCTTGGCTTGGCCTTCTGGGCTCGACCTTCTGGAGTTGGCCTTCTGAGCTCGGCCCTCTAAAGTTGGCCTTCTGAGCTCCGCCCTCTAGGGTTGGCCTTCTGAGCTCGGCCTTCTGAGGTTGGCCTCACCAGAACCACTGGTGAGGCTTTATGTAGGCATGCTGTTGCACGTGAGGTAGCTCTCCTTTTTCCGTTATGGCTGGAAGCTTCCTCGACTCTCCTGGCGTGGTCACCCTAGGGCCAAATTTGAACCACAACATTTGGCGCTAGAAGGAGGGCCAAATTTTTCCGTTTCGGCCAACAGCTCCCTTGAAGGAGGTGGCTCTCCTCGTCTCCCTCTGCACCCCGGCAGCTTTTCCGACTCCTCATGGTCACCCTCGGGCCAGATTTGAACCACAACACAAAAATTATTGACTCTTCCAGTCATGAATGCATAAAGGGCTAGGGGGAAGGATGTTGTAGCCTGTCCTACAAGAAATGTACCATTATTCCTCATGCCAAGGATGAGCATTTACTTGAGAGAAAGCTCGGAATATCCCTGTTGTAGGGACGATTCCTTGAAGCCGGACAAAACAAAAAAAAAACCACAATCATTCTCCAAGCATTGGGGATGAGCTACGTGGAAACAAGTTGGTATTAGGCTAATAAGTCGGCAATGACCGTCGGGATCGAGAGCTTTAACCCTACCTTCAGCGACTCCTCATATCAACCTGCTCGGTTCTCCTCAAGTGAGGTCATCTAATTTGTGGGACCAAACTGCTCCAGGATGAAATTTTGTAGGATGGAGAACACAATCCGCATCCGATCAAAGTCGGACTCCCCAAGGAGGCTCATCTCGATATCCAAACTAGAGGATATCTCGGGGTGAGTTCTTCTTAAGGCCACGGAGATCTGATCGGGAGAGCTCTGACCTACCCCTTCATCATTGGAAGACCAACCTCTGATGGGTGGACCCATAGATGATATGCAAAAGAAAGATATAATAAGGCAAGAAAAAGAAAAAAGAACGCAGAGGAACCTCCGGAAAGATAAAAGAAAGACTTTGGCTGAGAACGAGGAAGAAGAACCGTGGAATGGAAGCATGGAAGGAATGCCTTGTATTGCGCTCTTCCTCTCTCTAGGCTCTGGAGTATGAAGGAATGAGGCGAAAGGGCTAAGGTTGCCGCCTTTCCTATTTATGGAAGATCTGAGCAACACATTTTGATGTGACCTTTCATTGACTTCAACCACGTGTCACCCATACATTCATCCCATAACAACTCCTCAAATCGCTGTTAGACTCCAAATGGCCATTTAACTTGTAGGCATCCCTCTCATGATTACGACGCTTCGAGAAAGACTATATGGCCACACGCCTCATAAATGCAGGATTCGGAAAATCTTTGTTTCTCCAATGAAAGGGTGACACATATCCTCATTGGTCATCTTTGTTGGACGACCCCATTGAACAAAATACTTCCACCATCCAAGCCAGCAAGCTTGGCTTGGTTACGAAATTGGGGGTAAGTGATGTGCATCGAGACCAACCACAGTTCATCAACGAGACCATTCAACCAAAGCACGCCATGAAGCCAACGCACCACCAAACAGGGCATGCTATCTGACACGCACGGAAGCACGTAATTAGGTTTGAATTTCAAAAGCCCCTTTACAGCTAGCGACACCATAGCTGAGATCCAAGGTGATCTCCAAAATCACCCCGACCAAATAGGCAGGGGACGATCTGTGTGCGAAACGAGCACGCCTGATATTTAGAACGTACAAAGGCCAACCAACACCAACCGATCAACATGCCCAAATTCCATGGCGATAAGCTCTCAACTTCACATATACAACCAACTCTATCGGGGGCCTTCTAGGTAAGTATTCGGATGCCCTGACAGACTACAGAGAACCTCCTAATGTTTTTTGAGTATCGTCCTAACTTAGGCATTAGATGGTTTCTTGCTAGACACACTCTAGTAAGAGGAATTCTTCATCTGTGCTGTTTCAAATCAGAACGCAGTCGCGGACCAGCATTCTAGTAACTACTGGCTGCCTTAGATCTGCCTAGGCATTGAGCAGGCCTAGCATGGATGCTGGAGGGCTTTATGATTGGCTAGACCACAATTCACATGAAGATCTTTGTAAACTTTGCATTACCTATGATAGTTAGTAAATTGGTAATTATTTTACTCAACTCATGTATTAGGAATGCTCTAACGCGAGCTTAGCAAAAATCTACTAATGCTAATACTGGCCCAAAGAGTAAATGATTTTTATTGTATTTTTATAAAAAATTCTGGCTTCATGCTATATTGATACTTGAATTACTTTTTAGAGCGATCAAAAGTGAAGCATCTCAAGTCGTGCAATAATCTGACCAGCAAGAATGACAGTGATTATATGCAAGAGGAGGCATTAATGGCTGTGATTTAGTGTAGTAAATCCTCTACAGTTTAAGCCTCTGAACTCATGTTTCTCTACTTCAGGCAAATATCATATTAATTAGATTTTACTTTCCATGGAAAACAGAAGAAGCTTTTTTATTGGGAACATCAATCTCCTCAAGGGTGCATATGCTCCTTTCAGGAATCATCTATCTACATGCCACTTAGATCACAGCTATGCAGTTCGTTGGAAGAGAATATTCTGAATCATTTGAGTATGAATAGATCTAGCTTAGATTCATAGATGAAGGTTTTGGTAGTTTTTGGTACCAAGATTGTAGCAATCTACTCAGTACATAACTGATTGAGACTAAATACACGTGCATGGGTCGTCATACACTCCCCTAGTTTAAGCCTTAGCATGCTTGCCGGCTAGAGGTCACACCAGTCTTAGGATCGATCCAAATTCAACCAAATCTAGTCACAAATATCACGATCTATTTATGATCAACCCCAAATGGGTCTATGATATAGAATCTCTTAATCTATATAAGTCATGGATTGGATCTACTTTGACACTATTTATAAAAAATACTGCATTAGAGTTTATTATATTCTTCCGGTGTTATCCCTAGGTATCAAAAGTCCACATGATATCCAATTCTACAGATCCATGCAAAATTGAATTTTCTTCCTCCCCACACATGGTGTCCAAACCCTCGCTTTATATTTTAGTTTGATCTCTTGGAAACACAAGAGGACACAACTAACTCTAGAATTCCTGTCCTTGTTTGTTTTGCCTTGTTTCCAAAGCTATATCACACTCTTTGGTTACTGTCTTTTTTCCCAGTAATTATTCTTTTTTTACTTTTGGAATTTGACATCACCAATATTAATCCATAAGCCAATGTTGAGAAAAATGCAAGTTGGTTCATACTTATCGAGCTCACTAGGCTAAGATCAAATTCATTCGGGCAGCTACTTGTCAGATCACCAAGCCCATATCATCACTTTTGTGATCCAATCACCCGATAAAGGGAGACAATTAAAAGCATCATTGCTCTTGAGATGCAGAGATGTATTGGCCCTTTGCAGCACGTTACGTATGAGACGCAGAGAATGGGAACCATCTGTTCCTCTCCTGCCCACCACTAGTTTTAGAGCTCTGGAAATTTCTCCGACAGCTTTCAAGAATTATAGGCATCCTGTTAATCTAGGTGGACTGGGTGCTATAGACGAAGGAAAAATTATTAGATGGACCGATCCAGTGACGTTGCATAGGGAAGGGGTTGATGCTCACTATTGATTAGGAGTTGAGATTACTATGGGTCGGCTCGTCCAGTCCTCTCTTCTCTTCCCACTTTCTCGTTTCTCTGCCTCCTCTGTTATTCTTTGAGCGGCACTCCCACGGTTTGACACAAGACGGAAAAAAAAAAGAAAAAAAGCTTCATCCCTCCTTGAGATAATTACTTTTTTGTGGAATTTTCCTTGGACTAGGCTTTCAAGTCACACCATACATTGCATCCAAAAGCTCAATATCATGTCGCTCTTTCAACTAAAGGTTCAACAACGGCAAAATAAACAAGAACATTGCTGACATGTCACTGTTTCAACCATAGATCCAGGTTCTAAGGAGCAATTTCGGTTGAACTTTTATTCCTCAGTAATGAAATCTATCAACCGAAATAAAACACAAGCCAAGAAAAAGATCGAAGCCAGTAAATTATTCTATTGAAAAAACAGAGATAATTTTATTTCTCTTCCAACTTGAAGGATTACTGATCTTTGCATCTCAGAAACTCCACCACACGCTCCATCAAGAGCAAAGCTTGCTGGCAGTCAGGCTTCATGAGATGAAACACATGATACTCCCCCTCCGACTCCACCAGCTCCGCCTCCCCTCTCCACCCACTCCCCTTCAGCCTCTCGTAGTACGCCCTCCCCCTCCACCTCAGCTCGTCCTCCGCCAGGCACACCAGCGTCCTCTCCCCAGCCAGCCCCTCCAGCCCCGGCGCCCCCTCGGCCAGCGGATTTATCAGGGGGTCATCGAGCCCCTTCGCCGTCCCCGGGCACACCAACCTCCAGAACGCCTCCTGATAACTCCTGAATTCTGGAAGCGCCGGCTCCGATCCCACCGGCTCCTTCCCCCAGAAGTACGGATGGAACAATATCAGCCCTTCGATCCTTATCCCGTGGCCCAGCCCCTCCGCCCCGGCCCGTAGAGCCATATGGTGGGCGATGTTGGCCCCGGAGCTGTCGCCGGCCAGGAAGACGCGGAGGAAGTCGCCGTGCTCGGACAGCCACGCCTCGGGTCCGCCGCCGCCGCCGGAGTGGGAGGCCACCCACCGGAGCGCCGCCCAGGAGTCATCGTAGGCGATGGGGAGAGGGTACTCGGGGGCGAGGCGGTAGTTGACGGAGACGAGGAGGATGCGGGATTGGGAGACGAGAGTTTTGATGAAGTGGAAGTAGGTGGAAGAGAAGGCGGACTGAGAACAGAAGCCGCCGCCGTGGTAGTAGACGAGGACCGGAAGGTTCTTGTTGGGTCCGTTGCTCAGGTTAGGGAGGTGGAGGCGGGCGGAGACGGCGGTGGAGGGGTCGATGGTGATGTCTTTGGAGGTGACACCGGTGTCGGGGTCGACGCCGGCTGGGACGGTGTCAGTGCCGACGAGGCGCTCGATGCGGCCGCTCTTGTAAACGCGAATGATCGAGAAGAGTTCAAGATCGATTTCTTTGTCGGGATCCATCGGAAGAGAAGAGAGGGGAGAATTGTGCGGCATGTGTGGCTGCAGCACCAGAAGGCTGAGCCTTAAATGGAACGGAAGGAGGTGGCGTATCACCTCATCTTATCGAGATTTATTATTATTCTAAAAAATAAAAAATAATAATATTTATACAAATTTATGTATTTTTAATTATTAAAAAATAAATAATGGCATATAGAAAGCAAATCATAAAAACAAATAATAATATATAAACATATATATTTTTTCAATAATATATAGCTGACAAATCTCAATAATCCTAGCATATCTTTGCCGTATCATTTTAATTATGTCTTCACTTATATAACCGATCCCTTGTAAAGTTTCTATACAATGTATATGGGAATGATACCCTTGCACATCGAGATAGTAAAAATCGAAATAATATTTTATATAATAGAAGAATCATAACATCTTGAAAATAGAATGAGAAAATATATTATAAGTGAAATGTATTTCTTATTTGTTAACTTTTTTATTTTCAACATCTCAATAATAAATAGATCCGCACTGATAGAAAAAGATAAATTATTTAACATAATAATTAAATATTTGTAGTAGGATAAATGAATATGTGCTTAGTTACTCTTCACAATCTTATTTTTTATTTCTTTATCCATTATTTCAACATCCAACACTCTTCACAATCTTATTTTTTATTTGTATATCCTTTATTTCAACATCCAGCAACTTATATAAACTGCTTGTAATACCCAGAAAAAAAAAGATTTGACGGGCTGGCCCGAAAAGACCGGGCCCATTCCCTTTTTACGATCGTGCCCTAGGCACGATCGTGGAAGAGGAGCGTTGCAAGGGGGCGGCGGCGTGAGGGGAGGCCGGTCGACGGGGGAGGTTGATCGCCGGAGAAGAAGGCGATTGTGGGGGAAGGCGGTAGATCTTGTGAGCCGGCCGGTCAAGGAGGATAACGAAGATCCCCACCAATCGCACGAAGAGGCCTCGGATCCATGGGTTTACTCACGGATTTCTCCACTGATTCCTCGTTGGAAGGGTTGTCGGAGCATCCCGTAGGACTGAGGTAAGCTCCTTGTGCTTTATTTCCTAGATTTGGGGAGACGTTGGACGGGTTTGGCCGGTGAGATCGCCGGAGAAGAGTTCGAAACAGGGAACCCCTGTTTCGGCTTCTCTTTTTCGGATCTTGTCGCCACTGCCGGCTGTCAGGATGGCCGGATCCATGGAAGCTGGGTTGAATCAGGACTGTGGGAGGTTTTGGTGAGGAATTTCTAGGGTTAACTAAAGATGAGAAGTGTGGATCCGAGGCTTTCTCCCTTGTGATCCCATCCCCTTTCCCTCTTCCTCTCGTCGGTTGGCCGCCGGCCGGTGACGACGGTGAGAGCCACTGTGGCTGCCGTCGGGTGGGGGAGCCGAGCCACCATCAGGGTGGTCTGCCGTTGATGATGGAGGAGAGGGAAAGGGAGGAAAGAGGTCATGTCGATTCTTGGGAGAAGAAGAGGAAGGGACCACCTCTTTCTCTCTCTCTTGGCCGGCCACCATCGCCGGCGACTACAACAGTGGCGGCCGGCGATGGTTCGGCCAGTGGTGTTGTTGGGTTGGGGAAGGAGAGGGCACAGCTATCATGGCTGCTACCTTGGACCAAAGAAATGGAGGAAGGGGAGATGTACTTCCAACCATGAAGAGAGAGGGACCTTCCTTTCTTTTGGTCTTTTCACCGAGACCGGCCACCGTCGCCGGCATGGCGGCGGCTATGGCTGGCGACGACATAGACCGGTGGTACAAGATGGGAGTCGGGCCACCCCGACTGCCCTAGATCTGGAGGGATTGAGATGTTTGGCGACCTGATGATGGACCCCATAATAGATGTGAATTATGGTTTATAATATTTAAATATTAAATAATTTAGTTATGATTTATAATTGATGTTGTAGGGGAAGAGTCAGCGGTGCCAGAAGATTTTGATCAGGAAACTCAGCATCCCAGCGTGTAGGTTGTGATTCGGATCCGTGTTTGAGTCAGTCTATAATTTCTATAAGAATTCCTACAACTAAGCACCTCTATTTATGCATGTATGGAATTTATCGTTGGTTATAATTTATTATATCAGTAGGTTGATATTAATTTTATGAGCTTGTATGACATATATGAGATGTGCATTTTGTTATGAAAATATTGAAATAATTAAATTGGAAAGAATTAACATATTTTTGAGAATTTAAGAAAATATGTGATGTGATTGGAATTTGATTAAACATGTAAAACTAGACATGTAGAATGGGTTGGACTAACCTTGTCATGAGATAGCCTCTACGAGCTTATGCGTAGGATAGCTATCACGAGCTGATGCGTGGGATAGCCTCCACGGGCTTACGCGTGGGATAGCCTCTACAAGCTTATCGTAGGATACCCTCCACGGGCTTACGCGTGGGATAGCTGCCACGAGCTTATGTGTGGGATTTGTGCAGTCTTGGACTGGGTCATGAACTTGGTTAGTCCAAAGCCAGAAGTGAAAAATTCTGAAAACTTGAAAAGCAGAGTAATACGGAAATTGATCACATAATGTGAAAAAGAATTTATGTGTATGAAATGGTTGCATATATTTGTTGTTTGTTGAGCCTTTGAAATGATGAAATGACATTATTTTGATG
>JAOXJJ010000312.1:34692-53970 GCA_025769935.1 Phoenix roebelenii | reverse complement strand
TCATCAGAAGTCCAAGCATATAGAGCGGCGCTTTCACCTCATACGCGACTACCTCGAGAAGAAATATGTCGAGGTGCGGAGAGTAGACTCCGCGGACAATGTGGAGGACCCGCTCACTAAGCCGTTAAATCAGTAGAAGACCGAAGCCCACCTTGAGAAGATGGGACTTAGATATATGACTGATTGGCTTTAGTGCAAGTGAGAGATTGTTAGATATATGCCCTAAAAGCCAATCTGGCTGACACATTATTAATTCTGTGACATAATTTTGTACTTGACTTTATTATTATTGATAAATGGGCATCTTTTTTATTCATATTATTTATGTGTTTATGAATCGTCCAACGAATTAATAAGATGATGATACATATTCTCAAGAGTTGAGAATTTGAGCCATATATCATTTGTGATTAATTTCTAAATGCTCCTGATCAATGGATCATCATTAGGACGGTGATCGATCCGATCAGTGCACAGATCGCTTTCCTTATGGATGGACGAGACTCGAGTCCATAGTGTAGAGACCCTAAAGTGATAGTGCATATGCTTGTTAGAGAATAAGGGTACTGAGCGTGACCAAGATAAGAAGTCACTTGGAAGTCTATCTACTCATCAGTGACTTGCTTGATGTTGCAGCAGTGTGACCGGTCCTTTGACCTGCGGTGCTTCGGCTACTCACAGTGAGGTTATTGTAATTTAACTACACATATACATGGTCTCTAGTCATATGGGTCCTTGTAGTGTAGATTGGCTGCAATAGGTTCACTGTAGGAGTACGGTATACACTTACATGGAATTTATCGATCTTGATAGATGAGGAGTGATCCTATATGATTTATAAGACTGAGTTCTAAGACCTTGGTCAGGGCAGTATATATAGTGGAGAAAGAGTTTTCCACTCTCGAACTCAAGTCGAATAAATCTAGACATATGACAGACGAGGGAGTTTGACGAGTTATCCATGACGTTCATTCTGTAGGGATCCATAATAGAAGGACTGTATCATACGATAACTATACCTAAAGGTTCATCATTCTATTCTGCTAGGTAGCCACTACATACTACTAGGTGTCAGTGAGACTCACAGGGATCATCTTGATGGTCGATGATCTCTAGTGAGTTGAGTTGGAATTGTTTCAATCCATTGAAAGAAGTTTTCAATGATATTATGATAGAGATCGTAATATATCTCACTACCAGTTAGAATAGAACCTATGGGGTCACACACATTAGAGGTATTGACCAATCCGATGGTTGAATTATGATTAAGAATCAGAAATAATCAATTTGATTGATAATTGGTTAATCCGCTAAGAGTTAGTGGTTTGAAGAAGGAATAATTACAATCTGATTGCAATTTAATTTAATTAATTAGATTTAATTAATTGGACTTGATCCTACTTGGAGTAGGATCCTTGGAGTCCTAATTGGATTAAGATTTCAAATTAAATTAGAGTCCTACTTGAAGTAGGATTTCTAAAGTTCTAATTGGATTAGGACTAAAATTTAATAAGTCCTAATTAGATTAGAATTTTATTAAGTCCTAATTAATTTTAATTTTAATCTAATTAATTAAAAAACTCCTAATTGGATTAGGATTGAAGAGTTCAATAGAGTCTTGGTTCAATTAAATCCCAATTAGATTATGATTTGAAAAAAAAGGAAGATTGAGTTCATCTAATCTTTTTTAGAAAAGGATTGGGTTCCTATCTATGTGGCTTAACCCACCCCACTTAATGTGATTAAGTGGGGCGTGGTATTAGAGGGGAGAAGAAGGGAGGGGCGTACACCCATCCCTTGTTTGTGTGAGAAGAAAAGGAGGGGGCTACGCCCCTCCATGCTTTCCACCTAAAGGGATAAGAATGAGTTCCTTAAAAATAGGAACTCATCTCTATCCCTTAAGGCTTAAAAAGAGCATTGGATTTCGGCCTCCTTTTATTGGGTTTTCTTTGGCATTCATGGCAGCAAGCTCCCTCCTCTCATTCCTCTCTTCATCCACAAGCAACAAAGGGAAAAAGAAGGCTAGGTGTGGCCTCCTTCCTCTCCTTGGTTCCAACGTGAAGGGAAATTGAAAGGCTGCGGGTCTTTCATTATTCTTCCATTGAACCTTCCTTCTTCCACCTCCCCTCAAGGCAATCAAAAGTTGATTCAAGGGAGAGGATATCAGCCATCAATAGCCATCTCTGCAAGGGAGCTAGCACCCCGAGGAGATCCAAAGGCTTCGACCGGTTCATTACTTCGTGTGGATACCTGTAGAGGCCGGACGTGTGTGCGGCTTCCACTGAACCTTCATCTAATACCACATAAATCAGATTTGCGGAGACCATCTACCTGCACAAGGTGAAGATCTGATCTTCTTAATTATGATTTTAAAATGATTTAAAAGAATTTAATCCTAATCTATCTACAAATAATTTTAAAATATGTTCATCGATGAACGGGATATGCACATGTCCTTCCACTGCAGATCTGAAAATTTTTGAATTTTCAGCGGCATGTGACAGATCCTAACACACTAATCATACTCAAATGACTACAATTAATCGAATCCCTCCAACCAAAACTTAGCTTTTCCCAAGCTAACTAAACACTTTGTTTTCTAGGCATGTGCAAGCCTCTTACACTCATTTTCCAAGGTAAGGATCAACCTTTTCCAAGTTTCAATCCCTTTGAAATTTGACACACCCAATATAGTAAGAATGAAAAAAAAAATCTTTTACAAACTTAAAGCTCCTTGAATGAGCTGAATGGAATCCTTTTTGGCACACTTTGGATGGAGGGAGGCTTTGAATTTGCCTTTGTGCTCACTTTCCGCTATAAATTGCAAGTTAATGATCTTCTAAGTTGGTGTTCTTATATTGAATGCTATTCAATGTGTCTTTCTTTTTAATCTCTCTTCAAAATTCTTGTGTTCTCTTGATTTTAGGAGCCTTTCATATGATGGAGAGCTGCTAGAGAATGGTTTTTGACCATTGAAGACTGTTGGAGGTACTTGGAAAGGCATAAATATAGATTGCTAGCATTAGAATCTAGCCATTATTGTGCTGTCAGAATGGAGGGTCGACCCCAACTCCTCATGGGTCAGCTCCTAGTCCTTAGGGGTCTGCCCCTAGCCTTCAAGACTTTACAAGGATTTTATTTCTTGCTCATAAAGATGAAGCTTTTCTTGTGTTTTCAAAACTTTACAAAAAGATTTCAAATGAAAAAGATTTGCCAAATTGTTAAAATAAGAAGTGATCATGGAACTGAATTTCAAAATTATAATTTTGAAAACTTCTGTAATAAAAATGAAATAAAATATAATTTTTTTATACCTAAGACACCTCAACAAAATGGAGTAGTAGAAACAAAAAAATAGAACTTTGTCTGAAAGTTGGGTCACGTCATGATCAGGACCTATTTAACCCTTTTAAGACATGTTTAACCCATTTAAAATCTGCTTAAATTATTTTTGACATTGTTGTTGCTGAATCTGGATCGAGGTGGGAGAAAAGTTCGGTCGACCCTAAGGTCGGCTGGAGGCGAGCTGGGCAAGCCAGTTGATGCAGCGGTGGGTGCTAGGCTCCCCTGGAGATGGCCTGCAAGAAAGTCTGCATGTCGGAGAGCTTCAGTGGACGGGAGTGCCTTTCGATTCTAGTGGGAGACCTTCCAATACTTAAATCAGAATAAAATGGCAACAGTATAGAAGGAAGAAATTTCAGCAGAATATAGCCTCTATGACTAGTTGAAAATTGTCATATATCTCCCAAACATGAGGTCCCCCAAGCTGCCCCTTTAGATAGAAGATCTCACTTTGTAGTTATCTGACATGACGTGGCGTGTCATGATGCCAAGCGGTGGCCGGTAGTACGGTCACGGCATGGGAGCCAGTCCTTGTGGGCGACGGGTAGTGCTGATGGGACATAAGCCTTGGTGCTGCTATGACTGCGGGTTGCCAGAGCCGTTGGTTGTTAGGATGTCAGTCATTATCGGCATGTGTTGATTGTTCTCCTCGATAGATAGCTCCTCCTAGGACGGGACTGAAGTTAATAGCCTTGGTTGGTTGGCTACCCGAAGTCGAGGTGTTCAATATGTTCCCCATCACTTGCCCCTTACTTCCGACGCCGAGTTGTCTTCTAGTTCAGGCGACGAAAGTCAAATCATCACCTCAATCGAAGTTAAAACTTTCATCATAGCCATAAATATGTCGATCTATCTTCTCAAATTGTCTTTTGTATTCGGCATGTCCTACGATGTCATCATTGCAGAGTTTCCCTCGAGGCGTCACTGCTGCAACGGTCTAACAAATCATTGCACCATGTCTCGAGCTAATACGTGACTTGATCTGCTCGAGTAGCCAAATCAGTGCTTTGATCAGGGTCGTCTGTGCCTCTATATAAGGGTGGTTCTACCCTTTTGCTCACACTTCTTACTTCATCTGCTGTTTCGCCTGCGTGCACAAAATTCTAGGCTTTTGGTTGGTGCCCAATCTTCGTTCCTCCAGCACCGGCATCCTCGTGCTTCTCCATTTTTTTGGTGAGTTTCTACTTCTTGGTTGCTCGGCCACTCTCCTTCATCTTCTTTTGTCTTCTCCTGCATCTCATCCTTGATCTTTTTCTCGATCTTTCCTTTCATCTCCTTCTTATCACCATGAGCGGAGTTGAGGCCAATGCTTCAGAGGAGAGTCGGTCGTCTGACCACTCTTCTCAAGGTCGGCAGTCATTGCCTCTGGGTGAGGCTAAGTTCGAGGTCTGGTCGAGCTCGGATTATGATGCATCCGTTCTTACTCGAAAGAAAATGGACCTCATCCGAGCTCAGCACTTTGTGCCCTCCTGAGTTCACCTTTGAGCTCGTTGGTCCCGGTAACCAGGTGACCAACCCTAATCCTCTGCTCGGCTTGTATGAGGAGACTCTACGGGCCAGGTTGAGGCTTCCTCTCCACCCCATTTTTGTAAACTTAATGAGGTCTTACAATCTTGTTCTGACCCAGTTGGTGCCGAACTCATGGTGGGTCTTAGTTGGTTTTCGTTCTCTTATTTTTTTATGAGCAACAAAGCCCCAATTCTCTTTCGGGAATGCTTTACCTTGAAGAGGCATCCTCAAAAAAGCAGTTAGTGGTATTTGTCTCTTCAAAAAGACCACTAGTTGCTATGAGGTTCTTCCTTTTCTATCCACGGATGGAAAGAAAAGTTTTTCTTTGTCCATCTCAAGCAGTCTTGGAGGTTTAAGACCAAGTGGCAGGCACCTCAAGGCGATCTGAATTGGCTTCCAAGATTGTCTGATGACGATCAAGGTCCTTGATCAAGCTTCTCCAGTCTCGATCCGAGATTTCTGCCTAACTAGAGTTGTTGTCCGAGGAAACTTTGATTAAAATCGACCTTAGTATGGCTAATTCTCAAGGTAAGTTCCTCCTGAATTTTCTCTATTTTTGCCCTTTCGTGTTATTGACTAACTTTGTCATCGGCTTTGCAGCTCGTCAATATTAAGACTGGCCTTGCATTGATCTGTTAGAGAAGGAAGATGCCTAAGTAAGAAAGTTGGCTTGCTGTGAAGTTTTCGACGAAGGACCCTCTGATGCCTATGTAAGAATAAAGTGGCAACACTATAGAAGGAAAAGATTTCTGCAGAATATGACATCTGTCAATAGTTAAAGAATGTCATATATCTCACGTACTTGAGGTCCTTCGGGCTGACCCTTTATATATAGGAGCTCACTTTGTGGTTACCTAACCTGACGTAGCGTGCAATGATGCTAGGTAGCGGCGGGTAGTACGACCGCGGCATAGAAGCCTTCCGCATGGGTGATGGGCAGCGCTGGTGGGGTGCAAGCCATAGTGTTGCTACGTTTGTGGGTTGCTAGAGCTACCGGCTGTTAAGACTGTCAGTCCTTGTTGACACATATTGATTGTTCTCTTCGGTTGATAGCTCCTTCTCAGTCAGAACCGATGTTAATTACCTCACTTGGTTGGCTGCTCGGCTAGGCCCAAAGTTATTTTCTTTGGTTTATGTCTGAGGTTAATGCAATAGGTCTGGCCCGAGGTCGAGACGTCCAATATTTTTTCCATCAATCATATTTAACCTAATCCACTTGACCTATTAAATCGCTTAACCTATTTAATCTGCTTAACCTGATTCTACTTGTTTAGTAAATAGGTTATATGGATTGGATCGGTTCACCTATTTAACAAATAGGTTAAAATCAAATATGAATTTTTAACACATTTATTGAATAGATCACGTTCGGATTTACAAGCTTTTCACCTGGCCTGCATCTAACCCAACGCGGTCTGCTTGTCACCCTTTTTTACTCCTCCATGTGTGGCCCATGCACAGTTTGTTGTATGTAGTTCTGCTAGAAAAAACATAACCAATTCTTAGAATATGGTATAACTTAGAATACAGCATATATAATTTCCCTTATAGTAGGTCAATTTCATTTGCCCTGGAATATCATTTCAATTTGAGCGCATGAAGACAAGTTGTACATTATAAACCTGACAGGGTGGAGGAAATCTAATATTGTAATTGGCAGCCATTCTGAAAATATATGCATGTTATGTAGTAACCATATACCACAAATATCTATACAACAAAATCGCAGCATCAGATGGCAAATGGATGAACACAATGACCGAAGTTAAAATAGCATGAATTTAACTTCCTACTAGAATATTGATAAATTTGAAGCAATCAAGTTAGATTTAGTGGAGGGATGAATTTGGCATGTCATTTGACATATATGCAAGGTTGTAAGAAACTTGGAGAAGTAAACAAAGATGCAAACCAGACAACTAGACTGATTTTTCTTATAAAATAAAAATGTCATTATTATAAAAGTTCATTCACATTTTTTTATTCAACCACCAACGGAACCAGATTACCAGAAGAGCAATTAGAAACAAGAAGTCAAAATACAGAACACTTAGGCTGCAGGCAAACATAAAAATAGGAAACTGAGGTCAACTAACTGACCCGAAAAGAAGAGATCAACAACATTTTCGATTCATTCTTATTTTCCCATCTAACAATGGGCACTCTCTGTTATGGGAAACACTTCACCATTTCCAGAAGCACCATAGAAATTAAGAGTTTTCCTTTGGATGCTGGAAGCTAACCAACCATTTACCAAATCCCATCAATGGAATTACCATCACCTTCTCCATTCCCATCACCAGCCCTTTTCCCAGCATCCAAAAAGCCTTCAGCTTCCACTAATGAACTTCACCGTACGTTCCATAAGCTCCACAGCTTTCTCACAGTTGAACTTCTGAACATGGAACCCGTGCCCCTCCCCCTCCGACTCCAACCACTCCATCTCCCCTCCCCATCCGCTCCTCTGCACTCCATCGTAATACGCCCTCCCCCTCTCCTTCAAGATATCCTTGTCCGCCACGCACACCAGCACCTTCTCGCACCCTAATCCCTTCAAGCTCGGCGCCGCCTTCGCCAGCGGGTTCACTAGTGGGTCGTCCATCCCAACCGTCCCGGGACAAGCCAGCACCCACATCCCGTCCATCTTCTCCTTCAACCCCATGTCCGCCAACTCCGAAGGAAATGGTTCTCTTCCCCCGAAATAGGGATGGATCAATACCATCCCTCGTATCCTCACCTCAGGTCCGAGCTCCGCTGTGCCAGCGCGCAGCGCCATGTGATGGGCTATGTTCCCCCCCGCGCTGCAGCCGTCCAAGAAAATGCGTCCAAAATCTCCGTGCTCGGCCAGCCACGCCTCAGTGCCGCCGCCCGCAGCGTGGGACGCCACCCACTTGAGCGCCGCCCACGAGTCCTCGTAGGCTATAGGCAGCGGGTGCTCGGGGGCCAGGCGGTAGTCCACCGAGACCGCGATGACATTGGCTCTGGCCACCAGGGGAGTGAGGTAGTGGTGGGAGGGGGGATCGAAGGCGGATCCGATGACAAAGCCTCCACCATGGAAGTAAACGTAGATCGGGAGCTTCTTCGGAGCGGTGTCGCCGAGCTTGGGGAGGAAGAGGCGGACGGAGACGCCGGTTTCCGGGTCGATGACGACGTCTTTGGAGGTTACGCCGGTTTCGGGGTCGATGGCAGCGGGGGTATTGCGAGGGAAGTAGAAACGCTCGACGCGGCCGCTCTTGTACTGGCGAATGAAGGGGAAGAATTCGAATTGGATTTCGGTGTCACGATCCATTGGGCAGCGTGGCAGGGATGAAGGGATAAAACCAGCTCGGAATGTAATCTGCTCCAAGGGTACCAAAAGAAAAGGAGATGGGAAGAACCAACCGATGGTTCGCCAGAAACGTTTGGTGTACCAAAAAGGTGTGGTTAGAACCATCCAGGCAGCAGGGGAGAGGCTGTCCCCATGGAACAAAATAATTTATATTTTTTTTTTGATACTTTTAGGGCTCAGAAAGTATTTTTTTTTATAGGAATATAATTTTTGTGAAGCAAATTCATAAGAATAGGATGTCTAGAAAAATATTTTTCACATATTTGGTTGACAATAGAAAAATGATAAATTTACAAAGTACTTATTTTTGGTTGATCATCCACTTTTCTGAAAAAATTATCTATAATTTCTATTATATTTTTAATAAAAATTAGGTTTTTAATGTCTCTTTAATGCTTCTTTAATATTGAAGAATTTTTTTGAAAAAAATAAAAATAAAGTAATTTTGATTTTATAAAAAAATATTTGTTTTATATTTTTAATGAAATTTTTTTTTATATAAAATATAGGTTCATTGCCACGGGCTCCTTGCGATTTATATTTTTTTTTGAGAGGAGTTTCTCGCAACTCTAGAAGGCAGCTTTTGTCGTAATGTTGAGTACAGCGCAGGGCATTGAATCGTTGTCCCACTTTGGTGGAACAGCTGTATATGATGCAAGATGAGGTGCCCGGCGTTGGTGAGCTGTAAAAGAATGATTGATCGTCCTTTATGATATTATTTATTGGATCACATTTTGCACAAACATCAAAATATATTAAGCAAACTGACAGATTTGCTTGAAGGTGAATCCGGATTCGGCCCTTCCCTGTGATCCCAACTATAAATGTTTTAACAAATAATTTTTGAATTAATAATTTTATAAAATAATATATATTAGGATCTAAATACTCACCGGAGTATATTTATATTTATATTTATATTTTTCAGCAAATATAAATATTAAAAGAATACCAAAATTGATATTTACACTGGTTCTAAATAGATAAGAATATAAATCCGATATTATTTATATTCATATTAAAACTCAAAGATTATTTAAGATTAAAATATTAATATTTCTTGCATCAAATATCATTTTTATTTTTAATTAAATTGCAAATAAAAAATATGGATTATCTATTCATAGAGAGATTGTAAGAAACATTATATATGCATCCACGAATACAAAGAAGTTAATTTAATTTTAATATTTTTAATAATAAAGTTTTGAAACTATCATAAGGAATAAATAAAATATGTTTATTTTTTATTTTTATCAAAGAGAAAAGTCTTTTTATGGAAATAATAATTAAAATATGAATATCATAATATTATATTGTGGCCTAGTACTTGAGAGCTTGCATTGGATTTTAAAAGTTTTTACCGAATTTGGATCTGAATCCGATCAGATATCAGCATTTCTACTTGAATTTGAGCCTCTTTGGATAAGAAAATGGATGCAATCAGATGAAGTCCAACTTGTTTTCAGCCCTAATACCTAATTTACCAAATGTTTGATGCACACTTATAAAACATCCATTAGATCTATTTCGAATATTAGATATGTATTTATATTACTTCCCTTTTCGTACTTAGATCTAAGAATTAAAATTGACCAAGGACCTCTAATATGTTTTATGCAAAAAGAAAAACCATATTTTTCTTGTACAATATATAATTCAATGAGTTTTTTATGCAAAATCTATTTTAAAACATTTTTTGTACCTTAACTTAAAACAATGGTATTTGGCCATTAAATTAGTAGGCTCAATTACCTATAAGAGATGATGGTAATTACAGTACCTCTTGGGCAGTAAATCAATAGTAATTCTTCAAACCTTCCAGGTATGGATAGATTTTAAGAAGTTACAGTCTACCTAGTCCAAATTAAGATAATGGCAGAATTGAAACCTAGGCCATTGGTATCCAATATTGATTGATTTTACCAATTAAGTTTGTTGGTATCTAATATTGATTGATTTTTATTTAAAATCAGCCAAACATCTGGATGTAGTAATGTGGATCCAACTTATACATGAAAAGCATGCCCTATATATATGTTAATTATAGAATTTTTTTTATAGCCAAAATTGTAGGGAATTTGTGCTCTAGATCATTTTAATAGTAGATCCATTTCAGGGATTAATTGAGAAACTACTAGCTACAGTTTCTATCACGAAAATGAGGAAAAGCTTCGTCAGAAGGTTTTTATCACTTAAAACGATCGACCACCTTTTTTTATTTTTTCTGTAAAGTGGGCAAGTTTAGGGTTCGTGGCTGCACACATTTCATCCTGTGTGCAACTTCCCTGACATGCATAGAAAATGTGGATCTCAGAGCTGTTCTTAACACCCAGTAAACATCCCAATAAGTGTGGATAGGGAAACACAACTCAATGAGAGGGGAGAAATAGGCCAGGAAAAGGAGAGGGGAAACACATCTCTAGTATGATGTACTTGCAGATTGGATTGTGGTTGACATACCTGTAGCCTTCCATTTTCAAAAGCGCACCTGTAGCCTTGTGGATCCAGTGGCCAGAACGAGACCCACTCATGGAGGGGATGAGCATAGAGTTTGAGGTAAGCTCTTACCTCACTGATACCATTCTTTGAGCTTGCGGAACATCAGTGAGACAAGAGCTTGCGGAACATCATACTAGAAATAGCATTAGAATATGTCCTAAACTACCAAGTTTGATGTTTCTTGTCAGGGAAAAGATGGTGCAATGCACGGCTGAATGCAGGAGAGTGGCTTGCATCTGATGGATACTATGCTGGAAAGCCTGGAATTGGGTCCGGCATACCAGAATGACAAACTTGACAAAGGACTGCAACCTATGGTTGTCAACAACTACAGTTTTTTAACCATCCTGCTCTCCAGACTTGCCCAAGGAGTCGAGGAGAAGCCACACGAGAGTCCATACTTCAGGAGGACCACATGCACATGTTTGCGATAGGGATTTGAAAGCTAATGGAGATTTGGAGAATAAGGAAAGGCTGGGAAAGAGGTTTGAGATTTTTTTTTTTTTTTGAGAGAGAGAGAGAGGAAGAGATGGAGGAGGTGTCACGCTGTTGTGTTTTCTTTTTTTTTTCCCATCTTAAATAATTGTTTAGTGTAAACAAGTCTTGGCAAAAGCAAGTGGTACGGGATTTTCCATTCTTCAAGAAGTCAACGAGGGGTCCATCTAGCTCGGCTCGATATCAGCATTCAGCACAATCTCAGGCTCGTTGATGCTTGGTGCTTCTAGAACTTCAAGATAGGTGGCTTTGGTTAACTCGGCCATCTTCGAGGTGGCTAATTTGGACCGCAGGTCGATCCTTGCATTCTCTATCTGAGGGATTTGTTATATGTCAAAATCACAAAAGGCTAAGGTGATGTCCTTTACCTTTTGTATGTATTTGATTATTAAGGGCCTCTGAACCTCGAATTTTCCTCGCACGTGGCCGACCACCAATTGCGAGTCACCGAAAACCTTCAATTGCTGAACTCCAAGCTTTTTGGAGAGCTTAAGCCCGATGATGAATGCTCCATACTCAACCTCATTATTTGAGGTGGAGAATTTGAACCGCAGAGCATACTCAGTGATTAGTCCATCCATACTGGTGAATGTAAACCCAGCTCCGCTGCTCTGCGAGCCTGATGACCCATCTATATGCAGAATCCACAACTACTCCATGGCTTCATCTTCTTGGGGAGCTTGTCTGGATCTTTATCAGAGATGGTGCACTTCACTAGAAAGTTTGCCAACACTTGCGTCTTAATAATGGCCGAGGTCGATACTCCAGGTCGAGCTCTTTGAGCTCTCCGGCCCACTTTGCTAGCCAACCTGC
The DNA here is from genome assembly GCA_025769935.1 of Phoenix roebelenii. NCBI lineage: Eukaryota > Viridiplantae > Streptophyta > Magnoliopsida > Arecales > Arecaceae > Phoenix > Phoenix roebelenii. Next base: position 41,981 of record JAOXJJ010000312.1, on the reverse strand, counting down.
AATTTCAGGCTTCTAGAGAACTTGTCTCATCGGTTGCTCGGCCAAGACTGTGATAAAATGGGCCTAAAAATACTATCGGAGCTTTCGGACCGAGATGATAAGGGCGTAAGGTGCCTGGTCTTGGTGTCGCGCAGATTCGACTTGTGTATTTGATTGGTTTCTAGCATCCTTCTTCTCGAATTAAGACCGAACTCACAGTAGCGAGAGAAATGGCTAGAACATGTAGAGCATTTCTTCGACCTGCAGTTTTGTGAGGAAGAGCAACGAGCTGAGATACTCCTTTAGTTGGTCGAAGGCCTCTTGAGACTTCTCAATCTATTAGAAGTCTTTTGGGTGCTTTAGGGCCTTGAAGAATAGTAGGTAGTGCTCTATCGATCTGAAAACGAACCTCGTCAATGCTGCGACCCAACCAGTTAGATGTTAAACTTCTTTGATGGTCTTCGGGGGCTGCATGTCCTACACTACTCAGATCTTCTTCGAATTCGCTTCAATGCCGTGTTGCGTAACTATGAACCCTAGAATTTTTTCCGAGATGACCCCAAAGACAATTTCATTAGGTTGAGCTTTATTTGGTACCTTTTGAGGGTCACAAAAATCTCCTCTAGATCAGTGATGTGTTGCTCCGCTACTCAGCTTTTCTCGAGCATATCGTCTATGTCCACCTTTATGTTTTGGCCGATCTGCTAGTTGAAGATTTTGTTGATGAGTTGCTGGTAAATGGCCCATTGCATTCTATAAGCCAAAGGGCATTACCTTGTAGCAATAGAGGCCTCTATTGGTAAGAAAAGTCATCTTTTTGTCCATGTTGAGCTCGCGAACGACCACCTCGAGGCTTATACCTAGCATGTCAGCAGCCCAACGATGAACACATTAGTATTGGCTTGGAGGAAATCGATCATTCTGGCTCAGTCCTTTTTATCTAGGCTCAAGCCAATTTGCACAGTCCAATCAGGCTCTTCTTCCTGCAAGGGGACTTACACCAACTCTTCGATCAGTTTTCCTTACCACTCCTTGAGCTCGTCCCTAATGTCTAGCCTCTCAATCGGTGGAGTTTTCACCGGCTTATTTTCTTTAAGGGTAGCAATGTATCATTGGCGAGCTATCATTTGGTTACCTTGGATTTTCCCACTCCACGACTTGTGGAGAATCGCATGAGCAATTAGTAGGTGGGTACCATAGCTTGGAAAGCATTCAGATCGGATCAGCTAGCAAAGTGCAGCCTCAAAATGTTACTTCAAAGTTTTTCTCCCGCAGTGACCGGTAGATTGATCACTCCTATGAGATCAATAAGTATTCTCTTCTTCGAAATGCATCATAAAATAATACATCTACTAAGCTTCCATTATCAATAGGTATTCTCTTTACATTATATTTATGATAGTAAGAGAAATAAAAATGGGGTCGTCATAAGGAGTTTGAACTCCTCCTAGGTCGGTGTTAGACAAAGTGACGATGTCTCCCGTGCACTGGTTCTTCTAGATAGTTTCGGCTTCTTGGGAAGCTCGGCCGCACGAGATCCTTGGGACCTCAGCAGGACCACCAGCAATCACGATTGTTGATTTGTTCCGGAGATGGCAGATTAGAGATCGTGACGGGCGCTCCTCAGCCATGTCGAGTGTGTACGTACCAGTCCAGCCACCAATGTCGAATGAGTGTTTTGATTTCATCCTAGAGCTGAATGAACTGCTCGATGTCGTGGTCGCAATCTCGAAGGAAGTGGCAGTACTTCTTCTGGTCTCTTTTGGTCATCAGTCTCTTCATCGAATGCGAAGGGAACAGGTAGCCCCGATCTTTGATCTCAATGAAGATCTAGGTTCTCAGGGCAATGAGGTGGTGTACCTCTCAAACTTTTAAGGTTGCTCTCGAGCCATCGTGAGCCCCACTCATGCCAAGGCAAAACACTCCTTAGCTTGCTTCGCTCCTCGCATCCCCTCTTACCTACTCAGGGGGTCTCCCACCAGTGGACTTACGACGGGATGCTATGCCTTCCTCCATATTGGCATACTGTCGAGGCACCAGCATTTCAGCTAAGTCAATAGGCAAGCACTTTTCTAAGGATAAGACGAAGCTTGACAGCTGTAGGCCACTCTTCATCGCCAATATCGCAACAGACTGTTCTAGGTTGCAAACCTCTAGAGTCGTTGTACTCACGCCACTGTCTGTCGCAGACCCTGAACCACCACGGTCAACGCCTGCACCTATTGAGTGAGCAGGTTGAACTACTAATTGTCCGCATGCGCGGCGGGTTGCTCCAATGGAATAGGTTCCAATGGAATAGGTTTCGGACCCTGCAACAACCCTCAGGATGTCTAAGCACAGCGTTGCGAAGCACACGATGCGTCATAGGCTCCTCACAACTTCATGTTGGTTGTCTCTCATTCGATTGATGTTGATGTAGCCGAGGGGTGGCCTTTTCTCTAGTACCAATTTATTGCCGTCAAATTCGTACCATGGTGGAAGAGCAGCTCGGTCGATCCTAAGGTTGGCTGGAGGCGAGCTGGTAGACCGATTGATGCATCGGGTGCTGGGCTCCTCCGGAGATGGCTTGCAAAAAAGTCCGCTTGCTGGAGAGTTTCCGACGAAGGATCTTCTGATGCCTAAGTAAAAATAAAATGGCAATAGAATAAATTACTATAGAATATGCCCTTTGTAAATAGTTGAAGACTGTCATATATCTCGCCTACTTGAGGTTCCCCAGGCAGCCCTTTTATATAAGAGATCTCACTTTGTTGTTACTTGACTTGATGTGGCGTGCAATGATGCTACGTAGCAGTCGGTAGTACAATCGCGGTGTAGAAGCCATCCGCGTGGGCGATGAGCAGCGCTGGTGGGGCGCAAGCCGTGGTCCTGCTACAATTGCGGGCTACCAAAGTTGCCGGTTGTTAGAACTATCAGTCCTTGTCGATGCATATTGATTGTTCTCTTCGGTTGATGTCTCCTCCTCGGTCAGAACCGAAATCCATTGCCACGGTTGGTTAGCAGCTCAACTGGGCCCAAATTTTTTCTCTTTGGTTTATGTCCGAAGTCAATACGGTAGGTCTGGCCCGAGGTCGAGTCATCCAATACTTTCCCTATCAATCATGTTTAACCTAACTCACTTAACCTATTAAACCGCTTAACCTATTTAACCGGTTTAACCTAATTCTACCTGTTTAGTAAATAGGTTATGTAGATCGAATCAGTTCACCTATTTAACAAATAGGTTAAATTTAAATCTGAATTTTTAACTCTTTTATTGAATAGATCAAGTTCGGATTTACAAGCTTTTAACTCGGCCTGCATACAACCCAACCCAATCTGCTTGTCACCCTTAGCTACTCCCCTCCACTCTTTTTTAACTCCTCCACTTGTGGCCCATGCACAGTTTGTTGTATGTTGTTCTGCTAGGAAATACATAACCAATTCTTAGAATATGGTATAACTTAGAATACAGCATATATAATTTCCCTTATAGTAGGTCAATTTCATTTGTTATGGAATTGGAATATCATTTCAATTTACTGAGCGCATGAAGACAAGTTATACATTATAAACCTGGGAGGTTGGAGGAAGTCTACTATTGTACTTGGTAGCCATTCTGAAAACAGATGCAAGTTATGTTGTCACCATATACCATAAATATCTATAGAAACAAATCGCAGCATCAGATAGCAAATGGATGAACGCAATGACCGAAGTAAAAATAGCATGAATTTAACTACCTACTAGAATTTTGATAAATTTGAAGCAATCAAGTTAGATTTAGTGGAGGGATGAATTTGCCATTTCATTTGATATATATGCAAGGTTGTAAGAATATTGGAAAAGTCAACAAAGATGCAAACCAGACAACTAGAATGATTTTTATGATTTTTTTTATAAAATAAAAATGTCATTAGTGTAAAAGTTCATTCACATTTTTTTATTCAACCACCAACGGAACCAGACTACCAGAAGAGCAATTAGAAACAAGAAGACAAAATACAGAACACAGCCCAGGCAAACATAAAAATAGGAAACTGAGTTCAACTAACTGACCCGAAAAGAAGAGATCAACAACATTTTCCATTCATTCTTATTTTCCCATCTAACAATGGGCGCTCTCTGTTATGGGAATCATTTCACCACTACCAGAAGCAGCATAGAAATTAAGAGCTTTCCTTTGGATGCTGGAAGATATTTAACCATCTACCAATTCCCATCAATTTAATTATCATCCCTTTCTCCATTCCCATCACCGGCCCTTTTTCCAGCAGCCAGAAAGCCTTCAGTTGCCACTGATGAATTTCACCGTACGTTCCTTCAGCTCCAGAGCTTGCTTACAGTCGTTCTGAACATGGAACGCGTGCCCCACCCCTTCCGACTCCAGCCACTCCACCTCCCCTCCCCATCCACTCCTCTTCAACCCTTCGTAATACGCCCTCCCCCTCTCCCTCAAGACATCCTTCTCCGCCACACACACCAGCACCTTCTCGCACCCCAAGCCCTTCAAGCTCGGCGCCGCCTCAGCCAGTGGGTTCACCAGCGGGTCGTCCATCCCAACCGTCCCGGGACAAGCCAACACCCACATCCCATCCATCTTCTCCTTCAACCCCATGTCCGCCAACTCCGAAGGAAACGGGATCCTTCCCGCGAAATAGGGATGGATCAATACCATCCCTCGTATCCTCACCCCAGGTCCGAGCTCCGCTGTGCCAGCGCGCAGCGCCATGTGATGGGCTATGTTTCCCCCTGCGCTGCAGCCGTCCAAGAAAATGCGTCCGAAATCTCCGTGCTCGGCCAGCCACGCCTCAGAGCCGCCGCCCGCAGCGTGGGACGCCACCCACTTGAGCGCCGCCCACGAGTCCTCGTAGGCTATAGGCAGCGGGTGCTCGGGGGCCAGGCGGTAGTCCACCGAGACCGCGATGACATTGGCTCTGGCCACCAGGGGAGTGAGGTAGTGGTGGGTGAGGGGATCGAAGGCGGATCCGATGACAAAGCCTCCACCGTGGAAGTAGACGTAGATCGGGAGCTTCTTCGGAGCGGTGTCGCCGAGCTTGGGGAGGAAGAGGCGGACGGAGACGCCGGTTTCCTGGTCGATGACGACATCTTTGGAGGTTACGCCGGTTTCGGGGTCGATCGCAGCGGGGGTTTTGCGAGGGAGGTAGAAACGCTCGATGCGGCCGCTCTTGTACTGGCGAATAAGGGGTAAGAATTCGAATTGGATTTCGGTGTCAGGATCCATTGGGCAGCGTGGCAGGGATGAAGGGATGAAACCAGGTCGGACGAAATATAGGGAGTAGAGAGCAAGGTTAGGTGGACCGTTTGAATGTAATCTGCTCCAAGGGTACCAAAAGAAAAGGAGATGGGAAGAACTGGCTGATGGTTCGCCAGGAAGGTTTGGTGTACCAAAAAGGAGTGGTTAGAAGTTAGAACCATAAAGGCAGCATAAAGAACGAAAGCCAATTAGGAGGGGAGAGGTTGTCCCGCGATAGCAAAATAACTTGTATTTTCCCGTCTCAGACCGGCCCCTGTACTCTTAGAAAATTCGGTTCTTAGAGGAACGGACGTCAGTATGTGGTAGGTGTGTTGCGACGGGTTCCTTGCGATTTTATATTTTTTTAAGAGGAGAGTTTCTCGCAACTCTAGAAGGCAGCTTTTTTTAAGAGGGCTGTGAATTGCCGCCCCACTTTGGTGGGAACAGCGTATATGATGCGAGATGAGGTGCCCGGCGTTGGTGAGTTGTAACGAAAGAATGATTGATCGTCCTTTATGATATTATTTATTGAATCACATTTTGCACAAAGTTCAAAATATATTCAGCAAATTCATTGACTTCCCTGAATAAATTAGAGGCAAACACTGTACAAACTGACAGATTTGCTTGAAGGTGAATCCTCCAAAGGATTCGGCCCTTCTCTGGGATCCCAACCATAAATGTTTTAACAAATAATTTTTAAATTAATAATTTTATAAAATAATATATATTAGGATCTAAGTACTATATGGATGACATCTATTAGCGTATATTTATATTTATATTCATATTTTTCAATAAATATAAAAATTAAAAAAATCAAAATTAATATTTATATTTGTTCTAAATAGATAAGAATATAAGTCCAATATTATTTATATTCATATTAAAACTCAAAGATTATTTAAGATGAAAATATTAATATTTTTTTATCAAATATCTTTTTTATTTTTTAATTAAATTGCAAATAAAAAATATAGATTATGTATTCCTAGAGAGATTGTAAGAAAAATTATATATGAATTCACGAATACAAAGAAGTTAATTTAATGTTAATGTTTTTAATAATAAAGTTTTGAAACTATCTAAAGGAATAAATAAAATATGTTTATTTTTCATTTTTATCAAAGAGAAAAGCCATTTTATGAAAATAATGATTAAAATATGATACATCATAATATTATATTGTAGCCTAGTGGTTGAAAGCTTGCATTGGATTCTAAAGTTTTTAAGCTCCAAATTTGGATTTGGATCATATCAACATTTCTACTTGAATTTGATTCTATTTGGATAAGGAAATGGATGCAGTCGGATAAAGTCCAACTTGTTCTTAGCCTTAATACCTAATTTACCAAATGTCTGATGCACACTTATAAAACATCCAATGGATCTATTTTGAATATTAGATATGTGTTTATATTACTATCCTTTTTGTACTTAAAATCTAAGAATAAAATTGACCAAGGACCTCTAATGTGTTTTATGCAAAGCTGATCACGGGCTTGGGCATTAAAAAAAGGCCCATGGGTCGGGCCTCGACAGAAAAAATGGTCCGACAAAAAAATCGGATCGGATCTGAAAACTTTTAAAAATAGCCCGGCCCGGCACGTCCGACCATATTTCATGCAAAATATGGACCAGGCCTAAAAACTTTTTCTTGTACAATAGACAATTCAATGAGTCTTTATGCAAAATCTATTTTAAAACTTTTTTTACACCATGACTTAAAACAACGTGGCCGTTAAAGTGGTAGGCTCAATGACCTATAAGAGATGATGATGATTACAGTAGCTTTTGTGCAGTAAATCAATAGCAACTCTTCAAACCTTTTGGGTATGGATAGATTTTAAGAAGTTACAGTCTACCTAGTCCAAATTAAGATAATGACAAAATTGAAACCTAGACCATTGGTATCCAATATTGATTGATTTTACCAATTAAGTGATGACTGTCACGCCCCGAGCCCGAGGCACGGCAGACGCCGCACGTCCGCACGGCGGGCCGCGCAGGCGTGCAAGGCATCGGATCATATCGGAGCAAATACAGATGTTCAAAAATGACATAATTATTTAAA
>JAOXJJ010000312.1:7029-27229 GCA_025769935.1 Phoenix roebelenii | reverse complement strand
CCTAATCATGAAAATAGTTCCCTATATATAGGGCCCAAATACACAATTTGCATAAACCCCCTAACACAGAAATAAATCCTAATAAGCCCACAAATAACACAAATAAACCACAAATAAGTCCTAAAATGCAAATAAACCCATAAATAAGCATAAAATAAATTTGTAAATAAAATGGTGGCCTAGCTGATGTCCCCAACAACTCCTTTCGGGTGGAAAAATAATGGACTAAATCCGGGTCTGGCTCAATCCGGGGGCTCAGGATCATCTGGATGAAGGGCTCTGATGTCCCCATCAAATTATAAATTAAAAAAAGATAATAAGAGGGAAATTCAAAATGAAACTAAGTGTGCCCCCCCAAATCCCTTCAATAGCCCAAATTCCAATCGCTCTCCAGAAAACCCAAATCCCTTCTCTCATTCCCAAATCCCATGGCCACAAATGATGACCCATTTGCACCCCTAGTGATTAATGGCAGTAAACTGTTTGGAATGCTCCGCCTAAGGCTGAAAACGGGTTGGATTTTATCCGACCGTATCCGTTTCCGTATTTGATTTGGGTTGGATTCGGATATTGTTTTCTTCATCCGATTGGATCCAGATATGGATCCGGATAGTTAATTCAAAAATATTTCGAATACGGATACGGATACGGATAGATCTATTTTTTCAAATTCGAATTCAGGTATCTAATTAAATAATTGATCAAAGAATATTGCAGGTGCATCTATCTACACATATAAACAAGTGTGCCTATTTATAATGAACATAATGTGCAAGACTATTCTAAATTTTTTGGCATATTAAGTCATCTTTAGTTGGGTAAATTTTTGCACTGCATCATGAATCACAAATGCATTTATAGTCTTCCTAAAAGATCCTTGTCTCTATTTTCTAAGGACTGTAGGAGATAAGCCTCTTAAATCGTGTTTTGTTCCCTAAGAGGGATTTTTGTATCCTATATATTTTTAATATTCATCCCTATTACCTACTTATCTTATCAGATATAGGGACATAGATCTCCTACTGTCCTTTACTATAATGGTATCTGCATTGCTTCTTCTGCAATAGCAATACACATAATTATTTTGTTGAATGGTGTAATGATGTTGAATGACAATGCCATTAGTTTGTTATCTTTTAGATGTGCTTGAGTAAATATCACATGAACAATTGCATTATAGTGACTATTTTTTTGGTCCTTTTAAACAGCATTTTTCCCAAAATTGAGGTTTTATGTGATGAGATAGTATATACTGGTCAAGTATTTCTTTTTGACAGAGATAAAATATATACTGGTTAAGTATTTCTTTTTGACAGAGATTATCTGGGTGGCATGTAAGAAGGTTGAGTAGGGAGGGTTTATCAGGCCATTTACAATTAGGTCTTGCTAACATTCATAATGTCCTTGATGAGACTAGGGAGGGTTTATCAGGCCATATAAATTTAGTCCTGTCGACATTCATAATATCCTTGATGAAATTTTAATAACCCAGATGTTCCTTGTGTGCTAGAAAATTGACAGGTGGGACACAAAGTAATACTGTATGCATTTTCCCATTGTTCATTGGTAAGGAATTTAGAAAACTTCAGAAGAAACCAAAGTCAACTGAATGATTATATTGCTTCGGAATGAACATAAAACTGAGCTTATTTCATTGACAGATGCTGCCCCAGATGCATTTATTTGTATTTTTTATAGATTTTGAAAGTTTGTCAGGGTCCGCAGAGATTTGGATCCTTTACTGCCTTTTCATTTTAATCCAATCCAATTATTCGTATCTACTATTGATGTTAGTCTTACCGCTATTTTAGTGTTTGCTGCCGCTTAAATCTCTGTTGGGAATGGCCAGCAATCCGCAGTCTTCTGGGACACAGGTAGCATATATTATTCTACAACATCCTTTTGCCATTTTATGGTGTACTGTCCTGTTAACCTGAATGAATTTGTTTGATTTTTCTTTGTTGTTCTTTTTGCCATTGCTTGAATATAATGTGTTTTTTTTTTCGTAAAAGCCCCTTAGGCCTGCAGTGGTGGGTTCCACAGATCCACCTCAAAATTTTGGTCCACCAATGGGAGAATATGTGGATAAGAGAAGTGAAGCTGTCATTGGTAAGTATAATTTTTTTTATGATTCATAAATATTATTGAGCTTGCTCATGTTTATCTCTTGTTTGATCCATCATAATATTTTTCTCTTCTTTCAAATCAACTGGCAGACAAAGTATTTAGCTGAATACTCCAAAAAATATGGTGACGCCTCCACCTCAGATGCTCCACCACGTGATTATGACTTGTGGTTTGAGGCAACTGGTGTCCCAACCTATGGCCATGTCTATGGATTTAGTCCCCTGAAGGATCTCACTAGAATATTGGGCAATCAACATCCTCTTCCACCTCTACAAGCCAAGCTCCAGAGCTGTGCACGCGTGAAGACTTTATAGGTATTCTTGAGCACGAAAAGAAAAAATGGCAAAAGAAGGTTCTTAAAAAGATGAGAGAAGAGATTGGCTTTGGACCAAGGCATGCAGATCAGGGGAGTAATGGTAATTCTGATTCTGCTGATCATGCTTCATTATGATTGCTTTTGCCTTAGATGATAGGTCTTTGCATTTCTAGAAGGAATGAAATCTCTGTTGATCTCTATGACATACTTTTGGACTTTGATTTTGATGGATTTAGGACATATTGATGCCTATTTTGAATGACATGTTAAATGACTTTTGCGTTATATTGAATGCCTTTGCTACTAATGATATTATTATTATTATTATTATTATTATGAGCCAATCAATGTACCAAATGTATCAGGTTATTGGAATGTGATCGGTGACCAAATTTTGTTACTGAATTGTTTACCAAGTATTATGATAAGAAGCCATAAACTTAGTGACAGGATTTTGGTTTCTAAAAATTGATTTTGCTCAGTATGTTGTGCCAAATTAGTGATGGTAACCTTGACATTAGGTTAGTGACGAAATTAATAATAAATTTAGTGACAAAATTTGGGACCATGTTTGTGATGACTAAATCTATTATTGAAGGTTGTAACAGATCAGTGACCAAACTATTAGTTATTTTTTCATTTTGTTTTAGCTCCTCTTGCATATGTTGTTTATGATCTTGATTATCCTGTTATGTCGAATAGCTATTTTATCTCTGTTGAATACTCAAACAAATCAACATCACGTCATATATTGTGATAAGGTAGATAAAGATGACATATAGTTTTAAAAAATTACTTTATTATCTTTTTATATATGTTCAAATTATTATACTAATACCATCATTTTTATTGCAGGGTGATTGGAGCATTGAAAATCACATGATGTTATTATATTAAATTGAACCATTCTACTTAATAGTTTATGATATTTTTCTAAAGATAACTATGTTTATTGGATGCATTTAAAGTTTATCCTTAAACTAGATTAACTATGGTGGATGGTGGTTGTGTTTTTGATACTATTTATATATACATTTAATTCCTTGGTCTTTAATATTGGATTTTATAAATCTAAAATAGTATTATAGTTTTACTTATAATAATTGTGTCATTATGATGAAATCAAAATATAGGAGCTCTAGTGAGGAAGTAAGCATATATTTATTATTTTTTTAAATGATTATTGTTTAGGAATATTCATGCATCTTAATTGACTTTCTTAATTTTTCATATTTGTATTTAGGTCCTTCTATTATGAGTATGGATAAGAATGCATTCATGTTAGGTGATCATTCGAATTCTAAATATAAGATGCATATTATTTTTGTAAAATATTGTATAGTTTAATTAAATAAAATTAAATATAAGCTAAGTTTTGGATTATGATTATCTATCTTGCTTGTAATAAATATTAAATAAAATTATTATTTTTTAATTAAATTAAAGTATGTCATTGTAGTTATTATTTTTAAATTTTTACTTTTAATAAAGTTTAGCTTCTTGCTTTTAATGAATGCTTGCTAAAATTGTAATTTTTTATTGAATATATCCTTTATGATAATATCATTATTTTTAGTTTTTATTATTGAATTCTTGTGTTTAATGAAGTTTTTTTATTTTGATTATGGCTTCTTGCTTCAATTAATGCTTGTTAAAATTATATTTTTTAATTGAATCTATCCCTTATAAGCATGTTACTATTGCTGATTTTTATCATTGACTTTTGCTCAAAATCTAATTAATATCCAAAATAGTATTCGATTTATATCTATATTCGTATAAAAAATATAGATATGCTTGACATCCAATTTGTATCTATAGCTATTTATAATAAATATATATTTTCTTAATATCCAATTAATATTCATATCCATTTAGAGCAAATATGGATATTAATTTTGGTCTCTGTTAAATATCCATATTTGTTGAAAAATATAGATATGATGTAGAATTGTAGATATACTAATATTCGATCCATTTTGATTCTTGGATTTCATCATGTGACTAAAGGAAATTGGTACATTTCAGGATATTATAGCAATACATAAAAAGTTCCTAATGTAAGTCAATTTTGTTATGACACATAGTCTTGAAGATTTTCTTGGTGCCATAATTGAGCTTTAACATATTTCCCTTTTATGGTCTATATCATGTTTTAAATATTTATATTTCAACAAAGTTCAAAATGAAGATAAAATATCGGCTTCGCCTATCTACTCAAAACTACGAGAACTTCAACTTAAAAACAACATTTAAAACAACAATCATCATGGCAATCTAAAACAAGTACTTAGACTTCACAAGGGGTACATAAACTAGTTTTTGCTCTCTAAGTTCTTTTTGAGCTACAAAAGGTGTCAAAATTAAATAATGACTATGAGAATAAATAAAATCACTCCAACAAATGGGAACATTAGCAGCACATTTTTAATTAGAAAATATTAAAAACTATTGCTAAAGGACACTTTAAAAGCAACATTTATATAAAAGCGCTGGCCTAGTATGCTAGTTTATATATTTTTGCATGCAGTCAAGTCAAATCGTTGAAGAATATCCGTTTTGCTATTCCATTGGTGAATGTCTAGGTTAATCCAGTGGACCTAATATTCTACCTGGTAAAAAAACTTGTTATTCCACTGATCAAACTATTGCTTCTATTTCTTAATTTAGAATCTCTCAGGAAGTTTGACATTCATTATTGCCATTGAATTGTTAGTGTTTTGTCCGATTCCCCTTACGATTCATACTTTTTCATTAAAACTGATAAGAAATATTGGAATACCAAAGAGATTGAATACATAATGAAATAATGTCACCCTAGACCTATTCTCCATATCCAAGTTCGAAAAGTATGTTGTGGTGGCGTTTACACCCCATCTCAATCACTTAGCTAGTATTTGTGAGTATGCGCTAGTAATAGCCGAATGCTGTTAAGTTTAACAAGTAGCATGCTTACTGAAAATATCCATTAATGAATTAAGAGGGCTGATAACCGCGAATCCTGGCCATTTAAAAGTTGGACCATAGACCTGATAATTAGGTCAAGAGTTCATCATTATGGTAAGTAGACCGAGCTTTTATAAAGACTTCAGGTGCAAGATCTCAGACGTAGATCCAAAGCGCAGTCTGTGCAAGAATGCAAATTTCCTTTCGCAATTCCCTCTTTTGCTTCTTTTTCTGTTTCTTATTTTTTTCTCTATTTTTTTTCTTCCCATCCTACTTTCCTTCGAGCGGTTGATGGAAGCTTTTGGGTCGCACCTTCATTGATAATGCTACTAGGAATCTTCAGGCTAAGCAAGGCCATTGGACCTGGAGAACGATATTACCTCTTGCATACCTCGATTCCAGACCCACTTTTGTTATCACCCTCTAATCATATTAATTAAATTTTGAGTATTTAAAATTATTGCAAATATTTGCATGTCACATTATTTTCCAACAAATATAAACCAAGGGCCACCCAGCAGATTACAAATGGACCAATACATTTCAATGGCAGAATTTTCAACCTAATCGAACCAGTCTTCTCTCGTCACCCTATTCCAAGAGCATAAACACCAGGAGCATAAGTCCAGCCAATAATATTCCAGAGTTCTGCAGGCCACATCAGGTTCGGGACACTGGTGCGACAAATCACGCGCAGTTTAAGAAAGCAACCACGCGCTCCATCTTGGCCACAGCCTTCTCGCTAGTGGGGTCCTGGAGATGGAACACATGGCCCATCCCCTCCGATTCCAGCAGCTCCGCCTCCCCTCCCCACCCGCTCCCCTTCAACCCCTCGTAGTACGCCCTCCCCCTCTCCCTGATAAAATCTTTCTCCGCCACCGTCACCAGCACCCGCTCGCACGGCAAACCCTCCAACCCCGGCCCCCCCTCCGCCAGCGGATTAATCCAAGGGTCGTCGGCCCCGGTCGTCCCCGGGCACGCGAATCCCCACAACTCCTCCGTCCTCCTCCTCGGCTCCGGGTCCGTGCTCTCCGATCCCACCGGCTTCGACCCCCAGAAGAACGGATGGACTAAAAGCAATCCTTTGATCCGCATCCCAGATCCGAGATCTGTCTTCCCGGCGCGCAGCGTCACGTTGTGGGCAATATTGGCGCCGGCGCTGTCGCCGGCCAAGAAGACGCGGTTGAGGTCGCCGTGCTCGGAGAGCCAAGGCTCGGGGCCGCCGCTTCCAGCGGCGTGGGAGGCGACCCACTTGGCGGCGGCCAAGACGTCGTCGTACGCGGCGGGGAGCGGGTGCTCCGGGACGCGGCGGTAGTCGACGGAGACGGCGAGGATCTGGGCTTGGGAGACGAGGGAGTTGAGGTAGTTGTGGTAGGTGGGGGAGAAGGCGGTCTCGATGACGAAGCCGCCGCCGTGGATGTAGATGAGGACGGGGAGCTTGGTTTTGTTGGTGGTGGTGGGGAGGTAGAGGCGGGCGGAGACGCCGGTGGATGGGTCGATGGTGACGTCTTTGGAGGTGACGCCGGTGGCGGGGTCGACGGAGGCGGGGACGACGTCAGTGCCGATGAGGCGTTCGATGCGGCCGCTCTTGTAGATGCGGATGAAGGGGGCGAGGTCGAGTTGGACTTCGGTGTCGGGATCCATGGGAGGTGAAAATGGAGAGAGAGAGGAAAAAAAACTGGGAGATTGGTTTGGGCGTGGCTCCGGGCACTCCGCGTGGCTTTATAGATAGCAGATGGCCGTGTAGAGACAAGACCACAATAATAGATACAGACAATACAGTCAGGAGTTACGGGCTACAAGACAAGTAGATGAATTTACTTGGCTCAAAGAAGGTGAATCATTCTTTTCGAGCGAAAGATCAACCCGAGCCCGTCCCAATTCTCAAACCTACCGTTTAGCGTTGTTTGGAAATCTCAGGTACCTGGAAAACTCTGGAAATATAGACAAATTCCACCGGAATACATTGACTGCAATTTTAGCCAAATAAATTCAATCCCGTAATAGCCTTATTGAGATCCGTGCAGAAGATAAAAAAATTAAAGTATTTTGAGAGCTGTACAGGATGCTAACCATCCTGAAAGAAGATCAATTACTCCTTCGTGCCAAGGATACAATCCAAATCCAATTGGGACGGCTTGTTTGGATATTCTTAGTTGGAGTAAGCATAAAAAAAATAAACAAAAAAATTTATATCTATTTGTTTAAAAGAGAAGATAAAATCAATATCATTGTAGTGTTGTTTATTTTTTCCATCTGGATTACCTAATGAAGGTAATCTAAAATTATCATTTCTTGATGGAAACACCTTCATTTAGGTTATATTAACATATTATAGTCTAAATTTATCATTTCTTGATAGAAATACCCTCACTTAGATTATATTAACATAAGTGAGGCTAATCTGGCATTGATATATGGTAATCTTTCTTACCTATAAGAAAGATAATAAAATAAATGGTAGGTTCTAAAACTATTTTCTTGAAAGAGAAGATAAAATAAATACCCTCGGAGGATGGTATTTATTTTTCCATGATAGATTACCGAATAGAGGTAATCTAAAATTACCAATTCTTGATGAAAATACCCTTACTTATATTATATTAACATTAATTATATTATATAATTAATATTAATTATGTTGGTATATCATATTAATATTATATTAGTATATTATAAATATGTTAATATATTTATTAATAAATATTAATTATCAATAAATAATTAACAAATTATTATTATTTATCAACAAATCTAACATAGGATTTGTTATTAATTAATATATTTATTTATATACCCAAACATACTAAACTTTATTTACAATAAAAAATATGTTTTCTAATATATATACAATTAATTTAAAAATATTTATTAACTCGTGTAAATATATTTTAATATTCAAAACAACCAATATTTACAATGTTATGTAAGTGGGCTATAAATAACTAACAAATAGACTAAGAAAAAAAATATTATTACATGAATTATTTATTTAAGGGGATAGACAGAAATTTGGCAATATTTCCATATAAGATTATCTCCAACCAAATTTAGTAATCTTTTTTTCAATATCATTTTTTAATGTAATTTTCCAACCAATCAAATAAGATAAAAGTTATTTTTTTCCATAATTACTTTTTTAGATAACAATTTTCAGGATTCATCGGATTACACATAATCTGATATACCCCAACCAAATAAAACCTTATAGCAATATTTGGCCCACCAATTCATGAATCTAGCAAAAAATCTAGTTCACCAATAAAAAAGAGAATGAATGAATCCCAATTCAGCTAGTTGGTTAAATGAAGTTGCATTCCCATTCTGATTTTATGGAGGAATAAGGATATTTCAATTCTCCAAAACTCAATTCCAACTCTCCTCTCCTCTGGTATCTAAATTTCATTCGAATTTCGATTTCAGTAATAAACCAAATATATTCAAATATATAGCTATTGTAATTTTATTTTAATTTTTTACTTCGATTCCAATAACGATTCGAATGGCGAATTAAACACTCCCAACCGAGAAGAGCAGCTTCTAGATGCTGATGGAAGTCTTGACGTAAACGACACCTAACGAGCTTTGCTGAAACACAGGAAAAGGAAGCCCAAATAACGCCGTAAGTGGCAGGTGTCGGGTGCGAGAGAGTAAGAGGCCGGACCTGACGTAATACTCATGTTTCAACGAGCCTTTTTCACGTTTTGTCTCCTGCATGGTCACGGCATTTTGGATGTTAGCTCTTTGCTCAAGAATTCATGCTTGGGATATTTGGATCATAGGTGTTCAAGTGTTGGCTGTTTGCCGTGATTTGGATAATCAAAACCTTTTGCCTAATTAGCGCTGCGGCTGCACTGTTCGCTGGGCCTTCCGCAAAAAATATCTTAACAATGAGATTAGATTTGAAGCAAGCTGCTTTCACTACGTAAGCTGTGACGTATGCCTCAAATTTTCTCATTGGAATCGACGGGAGGGAACTGTTTTTCTTTTACGTTTCTTTGTTTTTTTCGAACTGGACACCTAACGTTTGACGCACTGGAACCCCACATCGGATACATCGACCTTGAAATACAGAGAAGATGACAAGTTAGCTGCCATATTTCAAAAGGACTGTAAAGTCTTCGGAGGTGCGAAAAGCACGGCCTTACTTTTAAAACAAAGAAAAAATAAAACTAGCAATATCCTTATTTTTAAAACAAAAAAATAGAATAAAACAAGAATGGTGATTTAAAGTTATAAAAATAAAAATAAATCTCATATTTAAAGTTATTTGCCATTGTTTTTGACATATTGAGAGCTTATTTCAATGATTAGGACAAAATTTCTACAAAATTTGTGAATTGGACCAGTACCACCAGCAAAATTATAGTATTACAAATTGGGCTAGGATTATATTCATAAATACCTAGAAATAATTTAGAGTAAGCCGACCTGAATTTCATAATGAGAAAAAAAACTCAAAATTCGAGCCGGCCCACTTTAAAGCTATTCTTGAGCATTTATGCATATAATCTTAAGTTAGCCTAATCCTATAATTTTACTAATTTCACCAATCCGATCCACGAATTATATAAAATTTTCAACTCAATTATCCAAACAGAATTTTAATATTGTTTTTCACCAACAACAAGGCCTCCAAGGACAAAAACACATCATTCATCCAAGTTTCCATTGATAATCTCTTATTTTATTTTTATAATTATTTATCAAAAAATACACTATAGGTATTAAGGCTGCAAATGGGTCGAGTTGATCCGCTTAGATCCGACTTGACCTGTTTTGAAGGACCTGTCGGGCTGGGTCGGGTCCTAAAATTAGACTCATTCCATTTTTTGGGTTGGGTCTGGGTTTACTGAATTCAGACCTGACTCGACCCATTTAAAATTTGGATAATTTTAGATTTTCAATCCTACGACCCGACCCTCGATCCAAATCTGTAAAATTAATTGGGTCCGTGGACATAGATGGATTGGCATAATCCGGACCCGACCCAGATCCGGATTTTTTTGGTTGGGTTCGGATTATACCTAGACCTGACTTGAATAACCCATTAGGTCAAAAATTGTAACGGTAGACCAGACCCAATCTTCTATCGGATCGGATCAGGGTCCAAAATTAGGATCCGAACAAAAAAGGGGATTGGGTCGGGGTCGCTCATGACCCGACACGACCCATTTGCACCCCTAATAGGTATGGAGACAATAGGTTAGGTCGGGATGATATGATAAAAGTTTGGGTTTAGCATAATCAAATGTGGGTAGATTTAACCAACATTTTAAATTCCTATGAGATGAAGCGTGTGGACATCGCAAGAAAACGTGAAAGAAATTCATCAATGAAAACAAAAAAAGGAGGAAATTGGAAAAAAAAGAGAAATTACACACGCAGGGAGAAGAAAAAGAAAAAAGAATGGAAGCTAACAAAGAAAGCAAAAATTTAAAAAAAAAAGAAAAAAAAGAAAGATATAAAAGGAGTGAGAAGAAATGAAAGAAAGAAAGAAACAAAAGGAAGAAAGAGATACGCCTCCAAACCGGCTACAACTTATCAGAAAATCCCACCAATTAAAATACACCATGACGCCAACACATGATGGATCGGGAATGGCCACTAGGAGGGTCCAACGCCATACCACCGAGCTTGCATATCAAGAGCTCTCCATAGTTAGCCTCATCCTAACAGGAGGACCCAGTGATTATCAAATGCCACCAATGTGATAGGCAGAATGTTATCCGCGTGCGAAGCATCCACAACCGATGTCTAGGTCGTACTCAAGCCAGTCACTTCTAGTCGACCCACATGCCCTAATTCTCTAGTAGCAGGTATGCTTCTCCACCGGACATACACAAAATGGAGGGCAGAGGAGGTAAGAAAGAAGGATAAAAACAACCTCCTACTTTCTAATTACCATACTAACTTAGGCATTAGCGGGTCTCTTGCCAAATACATTCCGACTAGAGGATTTCTTTGCTCTTTGTTGTTTTAGATCAGAGGGTTGCCATCTAACTAGGATCTCAGCTGCAACAACTAAGCGCCGCTCACCTTCTCCAAGTCCAACCAAAGTAGCCGGCCACCGAGCTCTCTAGCGTTGTCACGCTTCTCGCGCTAGAGGAAACGCCCAGACCATCCTAAAAAGTTTCATCTCCTAATCACTATAAAGTCTCAAAGGGTGCAGCAACACCTTCTAATCTCTAGCCAAACATGCTGGAGGAGTCCGACGGCTCTTTATAGTGCCTACGGAGGGCTCCACTCCCGCCAGAGCCATAGATAGTTTTGGTGGCCACCTTTGAACATTTTCAAGCACATCTTCAACAGATCCAGGCACTGGCTACTGCGATCCAACATATGCAGTAGCCAGCCACCCCAAGTGGCCACAGTAGCAAGAGGTCCACAAGCGGGATCACCGAGAGGACCGAAATTGTCGAGTCAACACTCCCCATCTCAGGGTAGGGGGCAACTGCCTCCCAACCGGCTTTTTTGTCATTACAGCTTTGACAAAGCTCCACACAACCCCTACAACTAGCCACGGAGTCATGTGCAGGAGGACCCACTTCAATCCACCAACTCTCTCTCTTGCGAGAAGTCAACCTCCAGCCATTCCTCTTCTCATCGACCTAACAGGGCCTCGACCATAAGCTCAAGGAGATGCACCAGCACCTCGAAGATCTGTGGCAGCATCAAGCTAATCAAAACCGAGACGTGGAGTTCACCATTGAACCCCCATTCTCGATAAAGATAATGGGGGAGCTTGTTTTCCCTGTTTCAAGATGCCACAGCTGGAGATGTATGACAGCACCTCAAACCCTCTAGATCACTTAGAGAGCCTCAAAGCTCTCATGATGCTCTAGGGTGCCTTTGACGCGGTGCTGTGTAGAGCTTTCCTAGGTATCCTTCGAAAGACAGCTCGATTGTGGTATCGGGCTACAACCAGGCTCAGCCATTCATTTGAACAGCTTGGCCAGATGTTCTTTGCCCACTTCGTAAGTGGTAAAAGGCCAAGGAGGAGTTCAAACACCCTTTTCGCCATCATGCAGCGAAATGACGAGTCCTTACGAGACTACATCAGCCGCTTTAATGCAACTACCTAGGAAGTACACGACCTGAATCACTCGGTCACAATGTCTGCCATGAGAAACAGCTTGAGGACTTTTCGATTTCTTTTTTCTTTAGAGAAAAGGTTTTCGAGAGACTACATCGAGCTATTAGCCCGAGCAGACAGGTACATCAACACCGAGGAAGCCATGATGACATGGTGAGAGTTAGCTAGGGGTGACCCACCCAATAGAAAAACAATGAGCAGGCCCTAGATGACTTGACGCCCCCCGCTAAAAAATCCAGAGGGGATGAAAAAGTCTCCCGCCGATCGAGAAGCTCTGCTTAGAGGTTTGGAAGATAAACACTCTTGAAGATTCTGCACCAGTAGATTCTTATGGAAATCTGCAACTGCAACTATGTGAAGTGGATGCGGGAGATGAAGTCTACAACTCGTAAGGACATGACGTGATACTGCCAGTTCCACCATGACCATGGACATGACACCGAGAACTACTTCCAACTAAAAAATGTGACTGAGGCCTTAATTCAATGGGGCTACCTGGGCACCTATGTTCGAAACCGTCAGGGTCGAGCCAATTCTGGTCGAAAGCGACCCCCTCTCGGGTGAAGCCTGATAACCAACCAATGATTGGAGTCATTAGCACCATAATCAGTGGAATAGCTCCTGGTGGAGCTAGTTCGTCTGCAAGAAGAGCCTATGCACGAACCATTTATGTGGGGAGCTCATCGATGAAGAGACCTAAAGGGAAAGGAGTACCAACCCCCCATGACGATATCATTGTAATTTTTCTTACTATTACAAATCATGATGTAAAAAGAATTCTAGTAGATAATAGAAGCTTGACGGACATCTTGTTTTACGAGACCTTTTCTAAAATGAATCTACCAATTGATAGGCTTCGGAGGATTACCTCCCCACTGGTCGGCTTTTTTGGGACTAGTTCTAGTGGAAGGGATCATCACTCTCCCTATCACAACAAGACAGTTGCCATAGCAAACCACAATTATGTTGGATTTTGTCGTCGTTAAAGTCCCATTAGCCTACAACGCCATTTTAGGATGACCAGGCTTAAATGCCTTGTGTGTTGTGGTCTCCACCTACCACTTGTTGATGAAGTTTCCGACTAGAAGCGGTGTAGGAGGCTCGAGGTGACCAAGCGCTCGCTCGGAGATGCTATATGACTATGCTCAAGAAAAATAAGCCAAGGGAGACACTTCCCATCGAAAGCTTCAATTCTCAAGTAAGCCAGAGGCAATAGTATAGGGAGCTAGCCAAATACCTTTGTTCTGTACCTCTTGATGTTATGATGCCGGTTCGAACAGTGCAAATTGAAGCCCATCTTAATGATGCCGTTTGAATGCGGCTTCTAGAATTTCTCCATGCTAATGCTGATGTCTTTGCCTTGTCAGCTTCTGATATGCCAAGTATAGACTTAGAGGTTATCACCCATAGGCTGAATATGGACCAGACAAAGACATCAGCGTTAGCATCTTCATTCTTCAGCTTTGGTACCAGAATAGTTTAAAAAACTTATTTTCGTAGTTGAAAGTTGATATGCAAAGCCACGATACATTCTGGCAAGTCTTATGGTGAAAAGGCCAAGCCCATCACTATGATGGATGAATCGACTTATTAGCCAGCATATGAGAGTAGTAAGCCACAATACACTACGACAAATTCTATGGTGAAAATGGCCGAACCCATCCTTCCAATGGACGAATTGGCTTATTAGCCATCGTATAGAAGTATTGGGTTCTATGAAGAACCCAAATTAAAGACTTCAGCTTATTAAGAGATAACTACCGAAGACGATATAATAGAGCCCCCAGAATCAATTGACTGAGATATTGCAGACATGCTGCCATCAAGGTTGTAATGGCTGAACTATCAATGGATGTTTTGATCCATACCTGACTGAAGTTCAAGATTGTTGATCATGATGAATTGCAAAGGTTTGTTGGCAAAACATTAGTTCTTAATCCTTTTTCCAAGAGTGAAAAGCAAAATTTTAGCAGTCTCATAATACCGACTGTGAGCATCACAAAAGTTCAAGAGGAAAAGAAAGCTTTTGGAGGGTTTTTATGTGATGCATGTTCCATACGCCAAGAGGCAACATAACAACACAAGGGCTAATTCAGCTTGCTACCTAGCATTGCAAATGATCAAAGACCCTCACATGGATTATGCATAATATGGGTCTCAATGCTACACCAAAAGCCACTGGAAAATCGAAAAAGTAATGAATTCGGTCTAACAACATAATAAATAGTAGTATTATATATATGACTTAAAAATTCTACAAAAGTTTCGACCAATAGGCCGATACATATAGCATTACTCTACTACAGGACTTTCTCAACTTTTCAGTTTCTTCCACACTTCTTGGAGAATTGCGGATGCCAGTCCGCAAACTTCTCTAGGAATCATACTTCTCAACATACGTCGGTCAGCTCTGCTTTGAAGGAGTTGATCCAGCTCTTCTAACCAGCATTAAAGACCGTCAACCTAATCTACCTAGGGGTAGACCTAATGTTGAAGAATGCCATTAATGAAAGATTACTTTGAGAAATGCATGCAAGAAAACACAAAGTTAAAAGGTCACACTACGTTTTCTAACAGTTACACAAGTATGAATAAAAAGTCAATTAGATCGATACTCGCCATGTGCTCATTCCACTCTTGACTAAGGCTAATAGCCTTCACCATTGTTGGTCTGTTGAGGTTTCAAGATAATCTAATGTTCCGTCCGCCACAATTCTTCGTCCAGTGAAGATAGAACGAGCATGATAGGCTTAGGACTTATGTACGAACATAGTTGATAAGAGTAGAAATACACAAGAATCCGCTCCCCCCAACCTAGAAAAGGTAAGGGCCCAAGAAAAGCTAAAGGCCAGTTGGAAAATGACAACTTACTGATTTAGAAGGCCTCAACCATACAACAAGCTGGTGGTTAAGGTATTGCAATTTAGCAACAAAATATGTTTATGGTGATGCCCCAATTTGTGACGATATGCTGATTTAGCAAACTAATCAAAAATTAGTCAACCAAAACAAATAGGTTGCCTTGGCCGATACTCAATTTCACCAATAAGACGGTCAAGAGGCATAAGAATAATCAATAGGGAAAAAAAGGGCAAGCACCAAAGAGAAGAATGTTGGATCTATTTATAGAGTGGAAGTGCGCTTTACCACAAGATAAATCAAGATCCCTATTAATGTGAAAGACAAAACGGGATCTCCATAGACATGGAGGATCTTAAGCAACGTGCCGACTGTTTTGATACATAGGAGTATTACATGAAAGAACATGGCCAAAGGATTGGGAAGGAAAAAGAAAAGATATGAGTAGATTACCGAAGCGATGCTTTGGTAAAAGGGGAATAATAATCAAATAATGAATTGGAATTAGGATTCTACTAATACCAAGAGGATGATGATAGATATCTTATCAACCTCTTGATCATCAGCCAACAAAATATGGAAGACAATGTTTACAACCCATCTTAAACAATCTAGCTGGTGGCTGAAAGAAGCACCACATGAATTAGGTCCGATAAAATCAAATCACGTGAGACATGACCCTTGCTGAATTGGAGAGAGTTTGACCACGACAAATTTTACCTATAGAGATACAGATCAGAAGAGAATTCGGTCAAAAGCATGCTGAAAACATAGAATTTAGCCAAGATCAATCAAAATACGTAGAAATAAACTGAGGTGATTGAAGCAATCTCAAGCATGGTATGACGTACGGTATCGTACCGATTCGGTATCGATGGCATATCAATCCTCAGTGCACCAAAAAAACTCCGTACTGTATCGACACTATGCTAGTGTGGCATCAGTACGAGGTCCGGTACTGATACGGCAAACCTTGATCTCAAAAATAATCTCAAAAATAAAACTATATATTGGACCAAAAGGATAAGATTATCGTCCTACCGGTTGTAGAGCAACCATGCTAACGACATAGTAAAGGATAATTAACGATGGTTACCAAAACAACCAAGAGTGAAGGTTAGATATGGGAGCAACTGTTAAAATATGTAGTTATTATCTGTTAGTATAAATAAGTAAAAATTATACTTTAGCAAAAATTCTTTATCTTATTTTAACTTTACTCTATCTTTACCCTACGAATAGGAATAACTTATATTTCTCTCATATCGCATTGCCACACTCTTCTACTATAACTCAATGCTACACCTCTATACCATTACCCACGCTACATCTTTTATCCATGGAATGGTGGTGACGGTGGCAAAAATTCTTGAAAATCAAGGCACCTTTACACTACTCTCTCCTCCCTTCATTCACTTTCTGGCTAATCTAATAATAGTAGCACGCCCATTCACGCCACCCACGCCTCTAGATTGTCACCATTCTCCTCCACTATACTTGGACAAGACCCCACCAACAGGCCCCATGATACATCGGCATAGGATGGAAAAAGCAGCATCGCCAAAGTTAGAGAAAGAGATGGAGTCCATCACCATCTTGAATAGGGGTCTACCTTGATGGTCTTCAAGCCTCGCTCTGGCATCAAACCACGAGCCAAAGGCTAGGTCAATCCACCCTCCAAGCCGATCAATGGACCGGACCCGTGCTAGGTTAAGCCAGCCAATGGACCATGCCTTACAAGGAGATGCTACAACACCAATCCATTGGAGCTAATCATGTCTGATCATGGTGCTTGTGACTGAATTTGACTAGATTTAGATGACGTAACATCATGACTTAAAATGGAAGAAGCTTGTGAGGATCTATGCATGCGTATTGAGTTCTACATCAGTTATTCACCGGAGAGATCTTGGATACTTACATAAAGCCAAATAACTCAAGCAATACATTTCAACTAGCATTTTTAGGTGAGGTCCTAGATTATTAGGATGGCATTGCTCAAAGAGGAAATCATCGTAACAAAAAACAATTATAAATTAGGTGATCCAAAACAATTCAAAATGGGGCAAAAGTTGAGGCATTTGCCAAAAGCTCAAATATAGTGTAGATAACAAAGCTGATGAAGAATTAATAAAGACAATAGAAAAATATTATTAACATATTTAAATATTTATTTACATAAAAAATCGTAAACGCAGCCACAGTAACAACTAACCACACCATCAGCACCACTTACAGCATTAAGATTTATTAGCATCATTTATTTATAATTCCCCGGTACTTGAATAAAAAAATAAGATTGAAAACTGTTCAATAATTCAGCTTCAGAGAATATTATTACCATGCCTGACTGATATAGAAGTAGATGAAGCAGCAGCAGAATTTAAAAAAAAAATAGCAATAAAGAGAAAGATTAGCATCACCACATTAGGAAAGTAGAGGGCTGAACCAAAAGAAAAAAAATACCAATAGGTACTTGTCCACCACCTGCATAGTGGCTTAAAATTGTTGAAAGAAGCATCATAAAGTTAAATATGTAAGAAGAGTATAAAAGGAATGAATTGGTTTCCACATATCCCTTATAATAATCGAAGGAATCCCCAAATCTCTACCAGCCAGAGTTTGATTTTTTCCTAAACCTATCAGCTATTGGTGCAAACTATGTCACCCATAATCCATCATCCATCACTAGATTAGATGGGCTCGACCAACCTCAAGAAGAAAACAAGCCAAAGAAAAGAATATCTTAAAAAAAAATAGAGAAAACTTTCAGACAAAATCTAAAAGCAGAAATTTGACAAAATAAAGTAGCTGAGGAAGCTGATTATAATAAGAAAGCACTGTGACATCCTCTGCACCATATCCGCACGCAGAGGAAAACTACTGCCTGCAGATTGGAGGACCCTCCAAGCTTAACCTGCCATTAGTAATAGAAGAAAACAAATGCTTCAGCAACACAAAATCTCTCCACACATACATAAAAGAAAACAAGAGCTCCACAGCAAGGTGCATTCCTTGCCATGACTGGAGCCAAAAATAGAAAGCAATGGTAAGAAAAATTGCTAAATTTGAACCAAGTCTCTGCAGATCATGGCTCAATCAGCCTTGAAATCATTTAAGTATACTAAATTAATGTAAACAAAGGAGCCATATACAGACACTAAACTCAATCAAGCAGCTAAAACTAAAGTTTAACTAATGGTAAAGGTGCAAAAGTTAAAACGCTAGCTTGTTTAAATATGGTCTTAGTATATCTTGGCTTTTATCTGTTTAAATGAGGCTTTGAGCTTCAAGCTCAAATCAACATTTGCTTAAACTTTATTGAAGCTTAATTTGAGTCAGGTTCAGATTCAGGGTATCGAGCAATTTCAAATTATGCTTGTGTCTGGCTCTAATTGAAATTAGGCTTGACCAAGTCCATCCAGTCGTAGAAACATCTCAAGCATGATCATGTGCAGAAAGTACAAGGATAGGGGCCAACCCAGCATACCAATTCCTCCAGCAAGACTTGCTGTAAGTTGGAGAAAACCGATGCTCGACCTCCAAAAGGCCTAAATATCAAAATGCCAAACTTGCCATGGACAGTTAATTGAGTGTCCCACATTCCAACTTTTGATTTATTCCGCAAATAAATATTTTATTTTCATCCAGTTAATTAATTAGCATCGGACCCCCATGATGCACTTGGAGAAGGGGAAAGGCAGACAGGTTGATCGCTCAGATGATCACTGCATCTATTATACCAGAAGTTCCCTTCCCTCTCCCACCATTTATCCAATTAAGAATGGCAGCAATCTAGTTTCCTCACAGCGCAGACTGTCCAGATTGCACTGCCAACATTGTAGCAGATATGCAAAGGAGAGGAAAGATGGGGGTTTTAACCTCCACAAGTTCAAGAATAATTTACAGAATCACCAGGCAAGTGAAAGAATTAAATAATTAAAAAAAAAATATTGGAGAGTAGTGCTACTTCATGCAAGTAGAAGTTTACTACGTAACAGCAGAAAAAAGGTAGAACCAAAGGGTAGGCTGGTCTCACCAACTTTGGACAGTAGAAGGGCACTGCTTACAGTTTTCATACAAAGACCACAAATTTTTGTACATATCCACCAGACTAGGTGAAGCCTCCAGGCACTTCAAAATGAACTGCAACCATGAACCACATAAAAGGTTAACAATATTGGGAAAAGTAGAGAGCTTCATAACCAACTGTTACAAGAAATGACTGAAAATACGAATGCAACATGCACTATCATACCAGCAATCCCCAAATATCTGCCAACCCTAATGGGATAAATAAGTGTTGAGTTTCCAGAACATATCTGCTTATTAATGTAATGTGTTTTCCCTGACCTTTCATTCACCACTATATTATTTAGGTTCTTGGAGGCCTCAGAAACAAAGAGGGACTTAACAGGGGGGGCAAACTGGAAAAGAAAAGAGCAAAAAAACTAAAAACCAGCTTCAAAAACATGCCTAAAGAAAAAAGGGTAAAGAAGGGGGAGGGGAAGAGGAGTCTCATATCTGCGCTTTGATTTCCTCTGCACCTTGACAAGCAGCTGTCAGCAGGTGCCTGCAGCAGCAGTCCATTCAAGCTTGGTTACTATGAAGGTTATGTCCTCTCTTAGTTCTATTATTCTTTTATCTTTAAAATTGCTGGGTTTTGATTATTTGGGAATGCCTGGGAGAGCATATTATCATCCTTGTTAAAGTGATCTCTCTCTCTCTCTCTCTCTCTCTCTCTTTTCGCCTTCTTTATCTTCATGTGCTCGCGATGATAACCTAAGTGACTGTTAGGCTGCAGAGTGATGTAGAACTTGAAGCACATTTTGCATTGGAAATCACCACAGACTCCA
>JAOXJJ010000310.1:0-10775 GCA_025769935.1 Phoenix roebelenii | reverse complement strand
CACTCACTTAGATAAATATCTAATTGAATTGCTTGCTTAACTCTTATCCTCGTATCCTTTAGTTGCAAGTATAATCAGATTGTTTAACCAAGTCTCAATTGGGTTTCGGGTTTCTAGTTTTCTTTTTTTTCTTTTTTTTTGGGGTTTCGGGTTCGAACCTGGCCCAAGATGGGCCTGCAGTGAATAGGGCCCGTGAACAGGGCCCTTCTTCTTCCCCAAACCCCCACGGACAGGGGAGAAGAAGAAGAGGAAGGAAGGACCGGGGGGGGTTTCTAGGTGGCCAGCATGGGTGGCGGAAGCCGTCGTCCGGTCGACGGCCACTGCGGCGACCGACGTGAAGAAGCAACCGAGAAGGTCTCGATTTATGGGGCCGAAACAGCAAACATATGACATGATTAATCTCGGGATCGAAGGCTGGAGGGAGTTTACTGGCGGTGGCAGGGGCGGCAGAAGGAAGATCACGGCTGCGGCTGCTCGATCCGACGATCAAGCGGCAGCAGCGGCTGCTCGATCCGGCAGATAGAGAGGATGGATCTCAGAACAGGGGAAGTGGAGGAAACCAAAAATCCAAAGAAAGAAGATGACCCAAGGTAGAGAAGCTAGGTTGGGATGGCGCATGCGGTCACCGGAGGAGGGAGAAGAGGAAGGAGAGGGTCGGTGGTGGCGTAATCACAGAGGAGGAGGATTGGGAGGTTTTTAATAGGCCCCCAATTCGAACGGTGGACCGCCGTGATTCTTGCGGCGGGCGTGATCAGCGGCCGCTCGTACGGACGCGGAGCTGCCACAAAATAGCCGCGAGGCTGCTGCGGATTGTCCGCGGCACCTCTGCTTCCGTTGTGGCCGGAGAAGGCGGAGGGGGATCGCGTTTGCGATCCCTGCTCTGCCCCTTCCAAAAAGGGGCGTTGGGCTGAGCCGGCTTCAGCCCAGTATCTCATAATGTATACGTCTTCATTTTAGTCTATTTTTTTCAAAGGATAATATTTAGTTCATCTGCCTTTTATTTCTGCAAATTAAGTTGAGTAGTCAATAATTTCAGCAATATATTTCTTAGGACATGCAGTAGTTAAAAACATGACGGTAAGCTCTGATGTGTATTGTCAGCTTATAGTAAAAGATTACAGACTCTCTTCTCCAGAAAAAAAAAAAAAAAAAAAAAAAACTCTCGGCCTCCATATATTTTTTATTGAGAGCTCTATTGTAGCAACTCATCAAGAAAATAATATGTATTCTCTAAATCAATTGCCATCTCCTTTGATATCACCCAACACCGAAATCACAATGCTCAACTGGCTGCCTACTATAATTTACTAGCAAAAAAAGATACACAAGCTTGAATAAAATATACATTAATATATTTTGAACCTAGAGTTTTTGTGCAGCATCGGATGTCTCCAAAGAGACTTGATGTCTCTCGGGTGATGTCTACTGAACATTGCAAATTATTGTGGACCTGATGGGTTTCATTGAAGTAATGCTATTATTTTTTCTAGGTCCTTTGTCGGCTAAGTTGCCTGACAATCGAGTATCTCACATCATGAGCTTTTAAGTTTCTTTTTCTGAGAATAATAAGCCTTTAACTTGGTTAGCATCGGCAAATGCGAGATCCTCACGTTCAAACCCACTGAAACCACGAGTCAGGTGGATGTTTTCGTACATCAGTATTATTAGACAGATAAATTTTTGTTCCATAAGATGTTACGTGTTTTTTTATACGATTGAAAGAAATCACGGAAAATCTGCTCTTCTTGCCCCGTTGTTAGGAGGCGTGCATTTTCTTCCAAGCCTTCATTTTCCCTCCCGCGTTGCCACCTTCAAACTGACCTCCATTTTTTTTATTTTTACTCCAAAATGGCTCATGTTCTCCATAGACTTAATCGGTAGGCGTTTGGCTTGGCTAGCTAGCATGTAAGGCTGCAAATGGGCTAAGTTGACCGTTGACCTGTGACCCGACCTGCTTAGACCCCACCTGATCCGATTTTAAGGATCTGTGAGGTTGGGTTGGATTCTAAAATGGAACCCATTCTTTTTTCCATGTCGGATTTGGATTTACTAAATTCTGACCTGCCCCGATCCGGCCCATATAAAATTTGCATAATTATGGATTTTCAATCTTACGATCCGATCTGATCCGATCCAAATCTGTAAAATTATTTGGATCCACGGACAACAGCCTGCTGGGTGCGAATACAAGTTATGAAGTCATGGATGAAATGACCTGAACTAGACCCAACCCGGATCCTAACCGGACCTGAATTTTTTAGGTTGGGTCTGGGTTATATATGGATCTAACACGATCTAAATGACTCGTTGGGTTAAAAATTGTAGCGGTGGATCCGATCCGATCCGAGCCAATCTTCTATCGGGTCTGGGTCCAAAATTAGGACCCAAAGAAGAAACTAGTTTGGATTAGGGTCACTCATGACCCGACTCGACCCAACCCAACCCATGATGGGTAAGTAATTGAGTACTATAAATATGTATGGTGAAAGTATGAAAGGTATGCATAGGTGGCAAGGGTGAGAGAATGGTACTTGAATTTAGAGAGAGGTGGACAAGAATTTTAATTATATTTTTTTGTACTGATTATTCTCTCATAGTGAAGAACATGCTTATTCTGTCTATGGACGTAGCAAAGGTTTTGCCAAATCACGTGAATGTTGTGCATTCATTTGTATTATTTTATTTCTATTCTTTTTCTTGTTTATCAAACTGGAGTGTGTATGATGTTCTTTATTGAATCTCGGTATCGGATCACTTCTGCATGGTCCTGTAAACCCTAACAAAGTGGCATTAGAGTTATAAGGTTTGCTTTGAGAATAGCTAGTTTCACTCTTCGGTAGAGAATGATGAAGGACATCCTTGTTCAACGGGGCTTGGCTAGAGTACTGAATGGAAAGGACGGCAAGCCAAAGAAGAGTGACAGCAAGTGGGAGGAGTTGGAATCGAGGTATGCTAGCACGATTCGACTCGGTATTGCTAATATTATTATCGACAATGTTATGGATGACCTGCAATATGGGAAAAATTGGAAAAACTCCATGGCTAAGAGTTTGACCAATAAGTTACATCTAAAGCGGCGACTTTATCGGCTAAGATGAAGTCAAGAATCTCATGGAACGCATGAACATGCTTTATGGAATGCTAGATCAACTATGGAAAGTTGATGATAATATTGAGGAAGAAGGCAAGGCCCTTCAACTTTTTACCTCGCTTCTTGATTCATATAGTGGTTTGGCGACTACTTTAATATATAGTAAGGATATAGTGAATCTAAATCAAGTACATGTTATGCTTTTCTTTTATGATATTCAAAAAAGTCAAACAAAGGAGAGGGATATGATTTGGCATTGATGTAGAACTAAATACATGCCCGCACAGGTCTCCACATACTCTCCTCGTTTAAGCCCTGACGTCCTCGTCAGTCTAAGAGTTCAAATTAATTCAAATCTAATCATAAGTACGACGATCGACCCGTGGTCAGCTTCAACAGCTCGTTATAACAACCCAAGACCTCACCCAAAAGGAAGGTATCATTTGGATTTCTTGATTTTATATAAGTACCCAAGATCTACCCAATGAATAACCAATGTAGAACTAAACACACGCCTGCACGGGTCTTCACATACTCCTCTCTTGTTTAAGTCTTAACGTTTTTGTCAAGCTAAGGGTTCAAAACCATTCAAATTTAATCATAAGCAAAATGATTGGCCCATTGTCAGCTTCAATGGATTCTTGCTGCAGTGTCTCCTAGGCCACATAGGTTATAGGCTGAATAACCGATGTGAAACTAAACACACGCCCACACGGATCCTCACATACTCTCTTCGATTAAGCTCAGACGTCCTCATTGGGCTAAGAGTTAAAAACCATTCAAATCTAATCATAAGCATCATGATTGGCCTGTGGTCAGCTCTAGTGGATCCATGCTAGGTTATGGGCTGGGTCCGCTCTGATATCATTTATAACAACCTAGTACATCATCCAAAATAGCTAGCCGGAAGGTATTATTTGGGTTTATTATTTTTATATAAGTATCCAAAATTCCAATTGTTGCTGGAATTTGGATCCGGGGGCGACCAACGGCTGAGAAGGAGGAGCTCCGGCGTAAGATGGCGGGTGGCGACCGTCAGCGGATGGCGTCTTCCGGGGGACTTGCAAAAAGCCAGTGGCCGGGGTTTCCGGCGCCGGCCCTCCGATGCTTAAGTCAGAGGGGAAAAGTATGTGGAGGGAGAGAGAATATATTCCAAAGTTTCAAAGTCCAGCCCCTCTAAGGAGGAGGGGTTTTCCTTTTATAGAGGGGTACAGGTGTACCTATGATGTGATAGGGCGAATGGATTACCGTCATGATTGAGCATGTCGTCCGAATTAATGCATGATCGTGTGAATTAATGCATTGCCATAGGAGATTAGGCCGGAGCCACTGAGTCATCATGGCTGATCGGACGTAGCCAGGCGGGTCAGCTATTTTCCATGGAGGGCTTGAGATCCGTAAATAGCATGCGCATTGATTGTTGAGTGAGCCGGAGATCAGTGGAGGTCAGGCGCATTAATTGTTGAGTGAGCCGGAGATCAGTGGAGGCCATGCGCATTAATTGTTGACAGCAGTAGCAGGGCATGGTCCCCGGTCAAACCACAGAAAGATATGACCGCAGCAGGTGAATGGTGAAGCCGGGCTTCCGAGGTCAGGAATGCTAAGGTCGGGTGCCCGGGTTGGATGTCTCGAAGTTGGGTACCTGGTCGGGAGTTCTGATGTCGGGAGCCCTGAAGTCGGGCGCCTTCAGGTCGGGCGGCTCTAGGTCGGACGGCTCCAAGTCGGACGCCTTTAGGTCGGGCGCCCTCAGGTCGTGCGGCTCCAGGTTGGATTCCTCCGATCACGTGTTGGCGATGTGCTCACGTGCAGCGGCCCGATTTATTTTTCCCTAACACTACCCCCGATTTCCGAGTTCGAGCTGTTTGTGAGCTTGGGCGTGGGAAGTAGTTGCCTTTATTGCATTAGTGGAAGCCAGGAAGCTTTAAATTATTTCGACGTACCGCACGCTTCGGAGCACCTTTAATGAGAGGAGACGGGGCGACGTCTTTTCGTCTTTCGAGGCTGCTTCACGTTGTGGGCTCATGATGGAGCTCCGGGATCCGATGGGACACCGCCTTGATTCTGTATTCGAAGCGTCGATCCAGAATAAATGTGTCGCTTCAGCCTTCGGGATCGACATGTGGCACGATCTGGACAGGAGGCGAGATCCAGTCCCGCCGATCTGGACCGTCGGAAGGGTCCATATAAACCCCCTGACTTAGCCCTAGAAAGGTCTTGCTTGGCCGTTTGTTGTTGTTGCTCCCCTCTCTTCCTTCTGTGCTTTTTCCTTCTTTCCCAGTTGCGACTGAGTCTTTCCGGCGGTGCCCTGAGGCGATTTTCGGCGACCCCTCCGTAGGTCATTTTCCCATGTTGGCTCAGGGATTCCCCTTCTTCTTCTTCTTTTCCTTCTTCGTCCTTTGTTTTCTTCTTCGCCTTTCTTTTTGAAATGGGTCGTGGTCCAAATGAGGTCGGGTCTAGCCTGACTGAGGAGGAACAAGAGCTGGTCCATTCCCGATTCTTCTTCCGGCCCAGGTTTCATCTCGAGCCTGCGGGGCCAGAGGACCGGGTGATGAGACCTCCTCCGGGTCGGATCAGGGTGTACATTGAGACACTCTGGGCTGGCCTGCAGTTTCCTCTTCACGAGTTCGTGAACGAGTTGCTGGTGGAGTACCAGCTCGTCCCAACACAACTCGCTCTGAACTCGTAGAGGACCATCATCGGGTTCCAGCGCACGAGATTCCGACCATGGTGAATGTCTTCCACCGGTGCTTCTTATTGAAGTCAAACCCGGTGGACGGAGGGTGGCTTTACTTTGCCTTTCGGGGTGGTATGTCACTCTTCTGAGGTGCCCCTTCCTCTATTCATGAGTGGAAGGAAAAATTTTTCTTCCTTTCCTCCGAGCTCTCGTGGGGATTTGACCCAAGGTGGGGGCATCCCCGGCTGAAGGCCCTCAACAGGCTCACCCAGCTTTCGGCGGATGAACAGAGGGTTCTTGATGCTCTGCATAGCCTCGGAGGGGATATCCTTATGACTGGCCTCCTGAGCGAGGAGGCTCTGGTGAACGTCGACTTGAGCACGGCGCGCCACGAGGGTAAGAGCAGTTGCACTGCTCCTTTTTCATTTTGTTGTCCTTTATCTTATCCGTATCTTTCTTTCTCTGATCTGATACATAGAGATTTTTTCTTTTTTTAGACATTCCCAGCATGGTGACCAGCAACACCGCGCTTTTCGCCCAGTTGGATAGGAGGGCCGCCGAGGCTGGCGGGGCTCTTCCCGAGCCCAGGAAGAAGGCCAGGTCACCCTCAACTTCTGCTCTTGCTGAGTCGAGGGGCTCTAGGGTCGGAACATCCAGGTCTGTCCGAAAAAGGGCCCCAGTCGCCAAGCACGCGATCTCGGGTTCTAGGGGGCGTCGTACTCGGTGCCTCCAGCCTGCCCCGCCCCCATCCCTCAACGGGCAGGTCGATCGGTCGTCCATCTGTGGCGCTCGGGCCCCGAGCCGAGCAGGGGTCCTGGAGTCCCAAGCGCATCCCGTCCCGCCGTTGTGAGCTCGGGCGGGCCGAGCTCATCGAGGATTGGAGATCGCTCCGATAGGGGATCCGGCGATCCAGAGTCTCCAATCCGTGAGGATAGTTCGGCCCTTCGTGATAGCGATGTCGCGCGCGAGGTATTTCGTCACGCATTGCTCCCAGTTGACCATGCCAAGTTCGAAGCCATCGACCTCGGGGATCATGTCGATCAAACATACTGCAATGCTGCCCGGGTAAGTCGCCTTCTCATTTTTGCTTTGTTTATTGGCATTTCCTCTGCTTCACTTATCCTTTTTTTTCCTGCAGCATCTCCATAAGATTGACATGCTGGTATTGATAGCTTCGGAAAGCCAGAATGAGGCTCGAAGATTCCAAAGGAAGCTGGAGATGGCCGAGAAGAGGCTTGCCAACTCTGAGGCCGCGTGGACGGAGGCTGCTGAGGCCGAGCGGTAATCAGCAGTCGACCAGCTCGAGGAGGAGAGAGCCTCGCATACTCTGGCGAGGTCGGAGTTGCGTGCCTCCGAGGCATGTCTAGCCGAGGCCTACCCCGAGGCCGCCGGCCATAAATATGAGGGCGGGGTTCTCCGCCTGAAGGTCGAGCAGCTTGAAGCCCGAGAGAAGAGGGCGCTGGAGCAGGCCCAAAATGTGGTGGAACTTTTCAAGGGGTCGGAAGAGTTTTGTGACCTGATAGAGGAGGAGGCCGTGGACGGGTTCCTCCACGGCTTCAAGAATTTTCGGAGGCAGATGCAACGATTTTGCCCCCAGCTCGAACTTACAGGCATTCGGCCGAGGATGGGGTTCGGTACGGAGAGCGAGCTTGATATCCCCGCAATTCTCAAGGCCAAGCAGGAGGCTACCGAGGCCGAGACTAATGCGACCGAGCAGGCGGCCCAAGAGACTCACTCTGGGGAAGTTTCCGGGGGCATTCCCAAGGCCACTGGCGAAGCTCCGTCTGAGGCCGCCGTGGAAGGTTTCGAGCCAATTCCTGCCGAAGACCCCCAAGTGATCATCGTGGATGACCCCGAAGTCGGTGCCGATGAAGACATAGCCTCTTAGGACTTAGCCTCCTTTTCTTCTTTGTTCTCTTTTTTGTAAGTGAGGTCGGCCTTTGAATACGACCGAACCTCAATTTTGTACTTGGTCTTCGGGCCCTTATCAATAAAGAGCTTTCTTTTTCCAAATTCGTGCCTGCTTTTGTTTGCATAGTGGATAAACCTTTATTTTGGCTGCTTAAGTTGGATTCCTCTTTGGTGAATTTCTTCAAGTCTTCAAGCGCGGGTAAGTCTCTAGACTTAGATTCCAGTAGAATTCGCCAAGTTGTTAGGCTTAGCTCTAAGAAGGATCATGTTGAGGCTTTAGGCTTAGACTTTAGGAAAACTCGCTAAATCTTTGAGCTCGGGCTTCGAAGAAGTCCCGCTAGACCTTTCGGTTTGTCTTCTGAAAAAATTTCGCCAAGTCCTTGGGCTCAGCTTCCAGATTGCCGAAGCTTTGAGCTCGAACTCCAAAGAAGTTCCGCTAGGTCTTTAGGTTTGTCTTCTAGAAAAATTTTGCCAAATCTTTGGGCTCGGCTTCCAGATTGCCGAAGCTTTGAGCTCGGACTCCGAAGATAACATAGGCCGAGGTCGGAATATCGTTGGAGCTTTCATGCTTTCGATCTCGAACTTAGTCGGCGCGCCAGCAGGTAGGATTAGGTCTCATGGTGAGTGACTTGGCGCCTCGGAGCTCGGCTATAGCATCATCGGGCGGAGCTCGAGGTCGCCGTTATAGGCCGTCTCGGCTTGAGTCGACCTTCGAACTCGGCAAAGCCCTCGTCCAGGGGGGTCCGGAGCAAGATTGAGTCGGAGATTGACGGTGAGGAGCTTCCTGCACTCGGTCAGGAGATTACGTGCGATCCAGCCATTGCTATAAATGCTATTGGACATCAATGTCGAGGGAACCTCGGTTCGTGATCGATTCAGGAAAGCTTCCCGGCCTTAGTCGGGGTTTTGTTGACCATCCTGTAATATAAGCAGGTAAGCACAATGATGTAGGTGCTGGGTAGGATATACCTCTCGCACCATCGAAGTCGGGTGTCTCATGTTGAGGTAAGCGACTCTACTCTGAATTTGGTTTTCAGCGATGCTCTTTGGCCTGTAGTCCGTTTTGGGCGCTCCTGCACACCAGGGGGTCTGCATAGGTACTACCCCTGGGTCGTGCACTACGGGGTTCCGCGTAGGTACTTTGTCGTCATTGTCGTTGCGCGTTGTGGGGGTCCGCGTAGGTACTACCCCATCATCATCGTCGCGCGCTGCGGGGTCCACGTAGGTACTACCCTATTGTCATCGTCGCACACTGTGGGGGTCCACGTAGGTACTACCTCGTCGTCGTGCACTGTGGGGGTCCGTGTAGGTACTACCCTGTTGTTGAAGGCCTCGGTGATCCGCGTAGGTACTATCCCATTGTTGAAGGCCTCGGAGGTCCGCGTAGGTACTACCTCATTGTTAAATGCCTCGGGGGTCTGTGTAGGTACTACCCTGTTGTTGAATGCCTCAAGGGTCTGTGTAGGTACTACCCAGTTGTTGAAGGCCTCGGGGATCCGCGTAGGTACTACCCCGTTGTTGAATGCCTCGGGGTCCATGCAGGTACTACCCCATTGTGGAAGGCCTCGGAGGTCCGCGTAGGTACTACCCCGTTGTTGAAGGCCTCGGGGATCCGCATAAGTACTACCCCATTGTTGAATACCTCGGAGGTCCGTGTAGGTACTACCCCATTGTTGAATGTATTCCCGAGGCCGAGGGAGCTTGGGCTCACTGTCGACTCAACAGGGCATCCCGACCTTAGTCGGGGGATTGAGCACGAGGTTGCGGGAGCATGGGCTCGCTGTCAACCTGGTGGCGCTTCCCGGGGTTGAGGGAGCTTGGGCTCACTGTCGACTCGGCGGGGCATCCCGACCTTAGTCGGAGGATTGAGCACGAGGTCGAGGGAGCTTGGGCTCGCTGTCGACCTGGTGATGCTTTCTAGGGTCGAGGAAGCTTGGGCTCATTGTCGACTCGGCGGGGCATCCCGACCTTAGTCGGGGGATCGAGCACGAGGTCAAGGGAGCTTGGGCTCGCTATCGATCTGGTGACGCTTTCCGGGGTCGAGAGAGCTCGGGCTCACTGTCGACTCAGCGGGGCATCCTGATCTCAGTCGGGGTCTTTGATGGAGATCGAGACCGAGCTCGACGTCGACGTGGCCAGGTGTTCCAGGCTTGGCTGGGGCATCCGAGCTTGGTCGGATTTTCTGAAAATCACAAGTGTACCAATATCAGGAGGAGCATGGAATAATTAAAGGATAACTGTGAATGAATTAACATGAGAAGGGGACGAGAATCGTGTTTCCAATCGTCGAGGACCCCTCAGGGCTCTACTGGTAATACATTTAAAAATTTTCAGAATTCCAGCTTCGTAGAACGAGGGTCCCTCTCCCGGTTGGATCTTCAGCTGAGCTTCCTCCTCCGATAGTGTTGATGGTGCCGGCGATAGGCCTGTTGTCATTTGGATCTTCGGGTAGTGCGGCATTTTTCACTGGCCTCCTTTCCTCACGCCGGTTCCGCACAAACCGGTTGAGTACTCCACGGCGGATAAGTGCCTCGATCTCATCCCGGAGCTGGAAGCAATCCTCCGTATCATGGTCGTGGTCCCGGTGGAAGCGACAATACTTTCTAGGATTGCGCTGAGCTCCTATATCCCGCATCGGGGGTGGATATCGGAACTAGTCTCGACCTTCAA
Source organism: Phoenix roebelenii (assembly GCA_025769935.1). NCBI lineage: Eukaryota > Viridiplantae > Streptophyta > Magnoliopsida > Arecales > Arecaceae > Phoenix > Phoenix roebelenii. The sequence goes on along the minus strand of JAOXJJ010000310.1, from coordinate 429 downwards.
TCTTCATTAGGATCTCTGCCCGAGGAACATTGAGGGGAGTGTAGTTCTCATACTTTCCCGAAGGCACTCGTGGCCACGGTGGAGATCTCGATCGAGGCAGGGACCTTGGTCGAAGCTGTCCCCACTACCGAGGTGGACTCCTTAGCCGAGGCAGATTCTTATCTCGGTAGGAAGACTGGTTTCTCAGATGGCCGCGCTCATCGTGATGTTTCTTCTGCTTCTTTGAGGCCTGCTCGGTCGCACCCCGTCTGGAGGCGATAGCCTCTTCGGCCTTCGCATACTTTCGCACTCGGGCCAGCATTTCAGTGAAGTCGGCGGGGAAGCTCTTCTCGATGGAGAAGAGGAACCTGTAGGATTGATAAGTGCTTAATAATTTATAATTTAATCATCTTTCCATAGCACTTATCAATGTTCTTAAACTGATAAATA
>JAOXJJ010000307.1:15068-48629 GCA_025769935.1 Phoenix roebelenii | reverse complement strand
ATACGCTTTAATTGTTGAGTAAGCTGGGTGCCTGCAAGGGCCATATGCATTGATTGTTGAGTAAACTAAGTGTTTGGTGAAGCCATACGCTTTGATTGTTGCGTAAGCCAGATGCCTACGAAGGCCATACGCATCGATCGTTGACGAAGGCAAGGCATAGTTTATTGATCTTGTTGCAGGGAGATATGACAACAGCACGTGGGTCGGGAGTTTTTGGGTCGGTAGGACTGCTCAAATGCTTCCATATCGGAGGGGCTTGCTCGGTCGCCTCCTGCTCGAAGGGTCTGCTTGGTCGCCTCCTGCTCGGAGGGTCTGCTCGGTCGCCTCTATAAGCATGGCGACTTATATTTTTCCCCCCAACATCAACCTTCTAGGAGAATTTCTATTTTGACGCTGATCTATAGGCCAAAAGCCATCTGCAAACCAACCCCCTCTTTGCATGCGTCAATTGAGGCGGAGCTCAGGCGTGCAACCTGGTAAGGGAATGAGCCATGAAAGTCACCAGTGGCCGCTCGACCATGAAGATGACTGAGAGAGGACTAGAGGAAGATGCCATCTTGGGGCCAACCATTAGATCAAAGTCAAGGTCCGAGAGGAGGTTCTTGGAAGCTAGGTTCTTGACAGGGCTATTGTGGTAGAATGAGTGGAATTGGAGGCATTAGGGTGGGTTCCGGTGGTCAAGGAGGATATGATGAGAACTAAAAAGTTAGAAAATATTTTCATCATTATACGGTGCTAGGAGACGGTGTTAATTAATATATTTTTAGCTATAGGACTTTTTTTTTGCTCCATCCAGAACTAAAACATAAACTGCTCTCCCACGAAAAAATCAAGATTCATCCAATGAAATGAATAGATGAATTAGATTATTTTCTGATCACCTTAAATTGAAAACTTTTGCTATCCGAACGGGCTCTGAAGTGGCTTTTCATATGGTAGCAATCATTATAAATGTTAGCAACAGCGTGCATATTCCACTTGATAATGCCAACTTACCAAGGATATAGATTTGTTTCCTTCTCTTTTATTTTTTAATTGAAAGGCAAGAAATCGCTTTACATCAAAGTGAGATCTTGCACTAATAAAAATCAAGCAGGAGGGTCCCTCGGGGAACTAAAGCAACAAGCTCGCCAATGTAATCCCCAGGGTAACTTAGGCTACTAGGTCGCCGAGATTACTTCAGAAAAATGAGTGTGCTCTCAACCCAACGACAAGAAGCCGAAAGGATCATTAATTCAATCATGCCTTATATTTTATATTTACTGGACCTGCTATTTCTCCAGAGGCTCCTATTCAATGTGAAGCATGCGCAAGCCTTTAAGATGAGATGACTCTCAGAAAGTGTGGAAGCCAATAGGGCAGCAACTCATCCAATTTAGATTGGCCTTCGGTCCAGCAATTCCAGTTACGGTTATAGGTATATCCCAACCTTTTTAAGCTGAACCTGGAATGGATTTAAGATTCGATCCAACTCAGGTCACGAAAGTAGCGTTCTACTTTGGATTGAAACTATGTAGTTTAAGGTAGACTCGAGATCTTGGATAATAATTTTTCACTAGTTATTTAAATTATTTTGGAACTAAACCAGTAAAAATTATAGAGAAAGGGTCAAATGTGTGACCTGAAATAACTCATGGGGACGTATAGGTCGAGGGATTTTAACACAATGCTGGTTAGTTTTTGTAACATCGTGCTTGTATTTGACCCAACCCATTGCCTTCCAACCTGATCAATCACCACCCTACATGGCATGAAGTTCAGTATCAATGTGGATTGCGCTTAATGTCCAGGAACCTGAAACTGAAATAACCCACATTAAGAGCCATAAGACCGCCGCAACCATCATCTTTTGCATGACAAATTCCGTATAGAAGAATTGAGAGAATATCAACAGCAAGATCACCACATGAAACACTAGCAAATACTTATAAATCCAAAATTCCAAAGCTCCATGAGGAGCAGCATTTCAATTCATCATTGCTGGATTCAGATGAATCGGCTAATTGGTGGCAGGTAACAAATCTAGCGTGCATGCAGACGGGCATAAAAGACAGCATGAAAAAGCAAAGCATTTACAGATATTCGCGGCCAAGTTAGCATCTTATCTCCTAACATTATGCACACGTTAAAACAATTTTGAAATTTCATAAAATCAACGGCAAATAACAACTATGTTCCGCCCTAAAACACGTATAAGCGGCCTTAATAAAAAAAAATGAGACGTGCCCCCTCAATACTCGGAAAATTTGATTCACGATATATTCTTGGTAACAATTTAAAAAAGTATATATAACGGTTTCGAAATCTCTCACAAGGTTGCCCATGTTGGCATTAGTTTCGTCGGTGAGAATACATTTTTGTTCAAATCCACAAAACATTTTTCAATTACAACAAGAGAGAATAAAAGCTGCTTTATTTCCGTTCGAAGCCTGTTTGAATGCGTCCCAAAGGTAGTACTACCAATAGCATTACCTCTCACACTCTGAGATCATCCTTCAAGCCAGATGGGCTCGTTTCCATTCCTTCGATCTCTGACTTAAAAGGTTCCTCTCTACGAGCTTTGGCTCAATCTACTTGAGTCTCAAATAGTAAAAGCGATAATGACAAAATTAGCTTTGCACTTTCACCCCTACCCACTTTCTAAATGTACAAAGAAAACTTATTCCAACCCTATGCACAAATAGATTTATTGCACATAATTGAATAAAAACATTTTCATATTATCACTCCAGTTACTTTTTTACCCCAATCTTCTTTCTAAATGTACAAAAAAATATAAGATCAATTTTATCCTTGTAATAAACTCCAGATCATCAACTCAAAATCCAATGTACATTACTACATATAATTTATCTCCTGCCATTCCCCCTCCAATCGAGCACCAAAAAATTCCCATCCAGCAAAATAAATTAATCCCTTCTGCACTCATTAGACAGATAACTTCTATTCCCTCAAAATTTACCGCCTTCCTATTCTTTGTTAAAGTGCTCTACAACTAGATGAGTTAACATGAGCATTTTATTTGAACCATCATAATCATATGAATGCAACACGAACCTACAGCTACGACTTGCATCAAACTCCTCCTCCTTCCTTTTATTTTTCAGAATAGCGCCACAGATTCTGTCAGTTAAGTCAGATCTTAGTCAGTGCCAATGCATGCAAATGGAGCAGAAATGTCCGTACCAAAAAACAGCACAAATGGCCAAACCTAAAGAGGATAAAAAAAATCCAAATCTAATTCCAAAGTAAAGCCACTAGATATGACAACAAAATGAACAAAACAGAACCAACTCAAACTATAACATATCCAAACTAAATTTAAAAATGAAAAACATGAAAAATTGTTTGCAACATTGCCTCCAAAATTTGCCCTCGGCGTACAAAACGAACTCAACGGTTTGCCTTGGCAACACGTTCAATCTCGTCCTTCTTCTTGATAGCATAGCTGTCAAAAAGCAGCATGAAATAATGATATTTCTAACATAAAATGATGATACTCATTTTCCCCACTGCTTTCATCATTGCCCAAGCAGTCCACAGAACACAAAATCACCAGCCAAGTTTCCCCCCCTCAGAGTTTTGTTTAGGAAATGAAACAGAAAAATAGACAAAAAGCATATAGACAGGGAAAGAAATGGTCAAAGGAACACAAACCTGTTGGAAGAACCCTTAGCTGCATTAATTAGTTCATCAGCAAGGCATTCGGCAATGGTTTTGATGTTTCTGAAAGCACTCTCCCGAGCACCCGTTGTGAGAAGGTATATTGCCTGGTTGACCCGTCTCAACGGGGAAATATCAACCGCCTGACGTCTAACAACACCAGCAGAACCAATCCGAGTTGCATCTTCTCTTGGCCCACTAAACAGTAGAATTATCAAATTAGAAAAATCACTTTGCATAAAGCAATTGAAAAAAAAAAATCAGAAATTAAAGAAATAATAAAAATAATTTATGGAATGGACATTTAATTATTTGTAGGGTAATACCACATTAAGAAGTTTCAAAGTTAGATGCGTGAGATATGAGAAAGAAAAGGGAGCAAAAGACACTAATTGTTCCAGCACGTTATGGCTACAACATGATGAAGCTAGATTTATGAAATTTAGACACCGAAAACAACAAAGCAGTAGGATTTTGAAAAGATCCAGTGCCCTACAACTTATCAAACACAATTCTTGATAAACACTCATGGTGACCTATTGCATTAACTTCAATTAGAATATGGTATCATACAATTTGAAGATCATTCCTAAATCTCCTTTTCATATACCTAAATCCCCATTTACCACAGTTTAGGATATAGAAGAAGAATCAGGCAGCTATCACATGCAATATTCTTACAGAAGATAGTTGCTAGTCCTACTTCATTTGTAAGGAAAACTGACAGGTAATTCAGTGGGACAGAATACCATATGAAGAGTTTCCTCTCACCTGAGAGGAGACTTTTTTATGATGATGATGATGATCGATCTATAATCGAGGTCAAGTCAAACAGGTGATTTAACCTTCATCTCAAAATAAGTTGCTCAAAAATGCCATTGCTCTCCAAGAATCAAATTATGGCGAGGAGATTTCTCATGATCATCCTAACACAATAAGGTTTTTTCCTACAGGAAAAAAAAGCTCTGGCACAAAAAGAAGCTACCAAGATTTGAAGCAGAGCACATATTGCACATAAAGTAGAATAAACTTCATGTCTTAATCAGTTTATTTTACGGAATTACATGTTAAAAGTCTCCCAAGGTTTCTAAAAACAGTATTCAAACTAAATAGATAAACTATGCAAATGTTTAACAAGGTTTTCAAGCAACCTAACTAAGCCATTTTCTCGCATTCCTGGAGATCAAAAGACGAAAGCATGTTTTGAATCCTCCAGGACTGCCCATCAAGATTACATGTCCAGGGGTTAAATGCTCTTAGAATTTTCTTGCAAATCTATATGATATGTAACGAGGCTTTACAATACTAGATATCTGAAGAAACAGGAAAGAACATATTGCCTGCCATATACACATACACTTGGATTTGCAGGCAACTATATATTTAGAAGAATGACATCCATTGTGCTTAAGGCTCCAGATAATGTCAAAAACATTCTAGTCATAGTTCTAGTGTCAGAGACGCATTTGAAATTCAGCTTATTGAGGAGAGTTATTTGACAAAACATATAGCATAAAACAGTTCATCTTTACTTTCTAGTCATAACTCAATAACCAATGGTAGATGGTAAATAACTGCAAGACTCCCATGGTTATTTGATCAAAATTACTTTCATAGTCAAGATAATTGTTGGTTAAGTATCCACCTGTTGATGATAGCATCCACAATTACTTGGATTGGGTTTGCATCAGTAAGCAGATGAATGATCTCCATTGCATGTTTGACAATGCGAACAGCCATCAGTTTCTTCCCATTGTTGCGGCCATGCATCATCAGCGAATTGGTCAGTCTCTCAACAATTGGGCATTGGGCCTTGCGGAACCTTTTGACTGCATATCGTCCGGCAGTATGTGGAAGATATGTAGCATGTTTGGCAGGAGTCACGGCAATGTAGTCATTGAGTGAAATGTCACTGACCTGCAATTTGACAAAGAGAATTGGAATTGCCATATCAGTAACTGAGACATGTTAGCCTCTACCACACATTGCTCAAGGACCAGCAGAAACAGTAATTTCAGTAATATGATGAAACAGAAACTCAGCTCCAAATCAACATTGATAATACCAATTAAAATTAAAGCACGATCATTCATCAGCACTACACATATATAACAGTGCATGCAAATTTATAAAATGATAGAAGTGACAGAAATGAAAAGCTATACATAATTACACTAATAAATTTAGAAGCATGATACAAATCACCTATCAATGACATCATTCATGCCTTGAACTTATTCCAATGAACCTTTCATGGTTTGAATTTTGATTATTATTTATTTTCTTGTTTCCAAGATGCATTAAAAAAATGACTGTCATTTTGTGGCTTCGCCATTTGTTTTTGTCTGCCATTTCACTTAGAAATCAGATCACTCAAGAAGTTACAACATAAATATTTGTTTCTTAATTCTAGTGACAATTTGATGGTAATTCAAGGGATATAATGAGGAATTCTACATTTAGGGAATCCCCCAGAATAAATGACCTGTCCTACAAGGAGAGCCTACCAAACATATAGAGCTGAATTGAAAGAATAAACGAAAAATAAGAGAAATTATTCTGTCGCTCTTACTCCTTACTCTCCTAGATATCCTTTGATATCTGTTTCTGTTTTCTGTTATAAAAAAAAAATCCCTAAATCCATTAAATACAAAACTACCCAGCAATATACCTACATCTAAATTGTATGAGCTAGTTCACAAACCTATGCAAGGAATATTCAAAATACGGTATAGGAATGTTAACACGTCAAATCATAAAAAACTATGATGCTAAAATGACAGATATCTGAAAGTGGATTATATGTTGCTCCACATATATTCACTTATACACATCTGCCCACACATCACGTATATACATCTGACCATATCTTTTTAATTTATCAAAATTAAGTACTTGTAATTTGTGGCAACCTATAATCAAGCAAGCATACCCAATGTATTCATTAACAAATAAGTCATCTTTCACAGGGCTTAGAACATAAAACCTTCCAGGAAAATGGGTGAAAGACATCTTCCACACCAAAAAACTCAGAACATAAAACTACTTCAATAAATAAAATGCAAAGAACAAAGAAGCTAAAGCAAATAGATTGCAACCTTCTAGGTTTAAGACATATCCTACCCTTATAGAAAGCATTTTGTGCAACAAAAGTACATATCGATAGAAAACATCTGGTACGTGGCAGGCAACATCAGTGTTTGTTCATATCTGATATTCACAACACACTGTCATGGATCTTCCAGCAAAGTAACCATTTTTAGAGGTGTGAACCCTAAAACCCCTCTTTCCTTAGTAAACAACTTCATACTGAATCTTATTTCTTCAAAATCATCATCACCCACATATACCCCATCAAACTCCTATCCCCTAATTTCTGCATCATAAACATCAAGACCTCTAGTATTCCAACTCCAAGCCTCTTTTAACCTCAAAAAAATTCAGATCTGCTGAAATCCAGACATTAAACCACATAACGCATAGCCAATATCTTGCAACTTGTACAGGGAGGGTCCTGCCATTGCAAGGTCTGGGAGGGTCAGATGTACACAGCCTTGCCCCTGCATGCGGAGAGGCTATTTTCGTTACAAACTCATGACCTCCGGGTCATAATGGATCAATCATATCATTGCCCCTCAAATCTCAACCTCAAACATCTTGTAACCTATCAGTTGTAGAACTCGAGTATTAAGTCACTCGTAAACACCCACCAAACAAAGCAAAAGTCCACATCTATAGATAAATAATGATTCAAAATACAAGAAACTAAAGGGGGGAAAATCACAGGATATCAAGGATTCAGACAAAAAAATGAAATATTTATCCATCAAAATCCATCAACATCGAGAACTTATCACACGTCAGATTCATTATAAACTCCCAGAGATTTTTCAAGCTAAGATGACACATGATAATTACCGAACAAGTGCTTGCGGGATGAGGAAGAGAAAATAAATCGAAACACAAAAACTGAAAACAAATTGCGACAAGGAAATTGATCGTTTAGTCATCATGCTCTAAATGAACGCTAGAAACCCTAGAATCTAATCGACGAAACGACGAAGTGGAAAATAGGGAGAGGCGGCGAAGATAGCGACCTGGACTTCCTCGAAGGACCAGCGATTGAAGAGCTTCACCTCCTGTTCAACCGCCATGAGCGCCACCGAGTGGAGCTCGCGAGGGCAAATGGAGATCGGACGAGGGAAGCAAAGGAAGGGGAGCGCAGCGGCCGAGAACGCCCGTAGTAGCTCGATGCTTAGAGGGGAGGGCTACCGAGTTTTATAGTCGGCAACTTGGGGTCTATTTTCGATGGAGGGGTGTGACCGCATCATCGGAGGTTAGGGTTTTTGCTGGGGTTGAAACCGGGCAGGGTAGGAACCGGGTGAATCATGAACTGGATCTAACCCGGTTTGAGTTCGGTCATGAACGTGGGCGGGATCCCATCCAATGACCAACAGGGTCTAAAGTTGGGTCCATAAGAAATATTTTTAGATCTGTTGGGCCACTCAAATCAGGTTGGATCCAGAATGACCCAAACCCCACCCAACACATTCAAGTCTAGGTTGAACGACATTTAAATTCAGGCCTGATACCCCTCCAAACCATCTACAGCTCACCAAAAGGACCAACCAATTAAAATATGCTATAGCGCCAATGGCAAGGGACCTGGTGATCATCGGCTCTCTACAATTGGCCACATCTTAATAGGGGGACCTAGTGATTATCATGATCCCAATAATATGATAGGCAGGATGTCGTCTGCATGCGAAGCATTCACATCTAATGTCCATGACGTATTCTAGCCAATCACTTCTAGTCGACCTATGTGTCCTAATTCTCTAGAGATAGATAAGCTCCTTCAACGGATATGCACAAAAATGAGGAAACAGAGGAGGTAAGCAAGCAAAAAGAATACCTAACAAACTGAAAGACAACCTCCTTTGGTTTTCTAATAACTGCATTGACTTAAGCATCGGAGGATCCTCCGTCGAATACGTTTTAGCCAAAGGACTTCTTTGCTTTACGTTGTTTCAAGTTGGAGTGCTGCCATCCGACGAGGATCTCAACTGTAGCGACCGACTGATGCTCACCTTCCCTAATTCCAATCAAAGCAGCCGACCACTGAGCTCTCCAATATCATTATGCCTTGCAATGTGATGCTTGAGGCCAATCAGTTCTTAGCGGCAATAGATTATCGCTAAAGGAAGAGCCTAGATCACCCTTGGAGGTTTCGCCTCTTCATCACTATAAGGTGATGAAGGGTGTAGCCAGCACCTTCTAATCCTCAGCCAAATACACTAGAGGAGTTTGGTGGCTCTTTACAGAGCCCGCAGAGGGCTCTACCCCCGCTGGAGCCATAGCTGGTTTCGGTGGTGACTTATGAACAATTTCAAGCGCTCCTTCAACAAGTCCAAGTGCTGACTATTGCTATCTAATATATGCAACAGCTAGTCGCCCCCCGCCAACCACGGCATCACGAGGCCCATTAGGAGGACCATCGTGAGAGCCTGGACCCCTCGGGTTGACACTCCCTATCTCGGAGTGATGTAGTGATGTGTAGAGTTTTTCTGACTACCCTTCATAAGATAGCTCAGTTATAGTACACTAGGCTACAATTAGGCTCGATCCATTCATTTGAGCAACTCGGCTGAATGTTTGCTATCCACTTCATGAACAGCAAGAGGCCGAGAAGGAGTCCAGACACCCTTTTTGCCATCAAGCAGTGAAATGATGAGTCCTTATGAGACTACATCGACCGCTTTAATGCGGCCACTTTAGAAGCACGAGACCTTAATCATTCGGCCGCAATGTCTGTCTTGAGGAGTGGATTAAAGACCTCTTGGTTCCTTTTCTCTTTAGAGAAAAAGTTTTCAAAAGAGTACACCAAGCTACTAGCTCGGACGGACAAGTACATCAATGCTGAGGAGGCCATGGCAACTCGGTAAGAGTTAGCTGGGGGTGCACCCAGCCAAAAGAAAAATAATAAGCAGGCTCGGGATAACTTGATACCCCCTGCTAAGAAGTCCAGAGGGGATGAAGAAATCCCCCACCAATCGAGAAGCCCCGCTCGGAGGTTTGAAAAATATACACCTCTAAACACTCCAAGCTAACCGATTCTCATGGAGATCCACGCCCGCAACTATGTGAAGTGACCGCAAAAGATGAAGCCTATGGCTCCTAAGGACATGATGCGGTACTACAAGTTCCACTGTGACCATGGGCATGAGATAGACACTGTTTCTAATTGAAGAATGAGATCGAAGCCTTAATTCAACAAGGCTACCTAGGCACCTATTTTGAAACCCTTGAGGCTGAGCCGATCCTAGTCAGAAGTGACCCTCTCTTGAGGCAAGGCCCAATAATCAATCGACAATAGGAGTCATTAACACCATAGCCGGTGGAACAACTGCTGGTGGAGCTAGTTTGTCCACCCAAAGAGCCTACGTGCGAGCCGCCTACATGGGAAAATCGTCGATGAAGAGACCAAGGATAGAGAAAATGATGAGAATGCAAAATATCATATTTTTTCTTTCTTAATGTTTAGTCTTTTATACTTATTTTATGCCTAAATGTACTCATTATTCTTATATTTTGATTTAGGATGCAAATGGAGGCATTAAGAGCAGAACGAAGCTAATTAAATGATTTTAGATAGTTTTGATATTATTTCATAATTTAGGCATAACTTTCTCATCCGAGCTCCAATTGAGATGATTCAAGATGCTGTGGAATGAAGAAAAAAAAGCTCTACAACTTTCATGTTTTGAGTTTTGAGAGATACTGGTGTTATCAAGGTCAAAATGGGGCTTGAAGTTGCTGCACGTCCTTAGCATGCTGTACGTGGATTTGACTCGGTCTATTTTTAGAGGTATCCAGATCTGATGCACGAAAATCCCAGCTGGAAACACCACTTTCCTAGTTATATTAGGACTTTATTTAATTTTCCTTAATTAGTCAGATTTGAATATGGTTAGGAGATCTTTTAGGGCTTCTACGAATAAAAGATAAGAGGAAGGCTGCGGATATGGCTCTTCAAGGACGCCTCTCTTTCTCTTTTCTCCTTCGAAGTTTGCATCCATGGCCCTGCGTGGTTAAAGCTTTTATTGGTCTAAGGAAACAGAAGCCTCGAAATCCATAAATTGTGAGATATGAATTGTTTTTATTGTTCAATTTATGCTTGAGTATTGGATGTTCTTCTGTGCCTATTTTGATGATTGTTTCCTTTAATTACTAGGAGGCCTACTAGTTTATTATTCATTGCAATCCACTGCTAGGTTAGATATCAGATCCATAATTGTTTGATCCCTCTAATCTGTAAAGCAACTAAGATTTAATGATTTGCTACGTTAGAAATTTTCAGATTTTTGGAAGAACGTCCGACTAAATTAAATGCAACTGCTTGTGTTTGTGTTGTTCAGCTTCATTGATCTCTCTAATTCTTAAGGCTACTACTAGATTAAACCTTTAGCGCTTATCTTGGTTGTCTAGTAGCTAGAGTTAATTAGATCGCTTATTTTTAATTAACAACGACTAAGAAGAGATAGGAAAATAGTTCCAACAGTGAATATTCAAAGTACGAATTGATATATACACTATAGAAAAACCAACCTATCCCGATGCTTTTTGCGATCTTTAGCGATGCTTATAAGCGTTAGCTAAAGTCCCGCCGAGGCTAGGCAAAGCGTCGCCAAAGCATCGGCGATACCGGAGTGGCAAAATTTTTTGCGGACGCAAGACGAAAGCATTGGCAAAAACTGTGAATTGCTGATGCTTATAAAGCGTCGGCGATAACCTGACGGACAATTCCTCATGGCTTTCCTCTTGGTTTTTTCCGACGCTTTAAAGCATCGACAATTTCCGACACTTCAAGGCGTCGAAAAATCCCGCATTTGCCGATGGTAATATAAGCGTTTGAAGCATCGGCATAGGAATGCTGGGGCTGTGCCACGACGTCTTTTACCAATGCTTAAAAGCGTCGAGAATTGTATTTTAAAAAAATAAAAATATCAATTCATATTATAAAACGCACATTATAAAACACACATTATAACAATATGAACCTGTATTACATTGACACATTGATACAAACACTCAGATCATTCGAAATATGAATATTGTCATAACTGATTAAAAACTTGCTTAATAAGTTTAGAATTACAATGTACTCTGAAAAATAAGATACATATACATATCAAACTCTATAAAAAATAGTCTAGAAGGCATCAGGGATGGGATTCAGCTCCATCATCATCATCTCTACGAGCGTTTGAAGTATCAGAAATCTATAAAAAAAGACAAATCTTATAAGTTTGGAATAATATGATACATTAACTCATATATCATAATTAATAATATGCAAAGTATTTAAATATATATAGTTATTTACCTGAGAATGGAGAAATCGTTGTAATATGGATGAAATATTCGACAGTTGAGACTGCAAATTTGCTTGGTTCTGCTTCAGCTCTTCAATAGTTGCTTGAAGATGATGAACTTATGCAGTGTTACTATCTTCTCTGGCATTTCTCGTATACATGCCCACTGAAGACAACTGAGTGGGGGTAACTCCAACGTCGTAATCCCTCACTTGACCATAACACTCTGGGCCCATCAATTCAGCGAGCACTTGAGTTTCAATATGACTGGTCGCGTCAGATGATGATGACTCCTCGATATGCTCTGAAATAAGATTTATTTTCCTATCCTATATCTCTCAAAAGAAAAAGTCAAATTAATGTATGCCAATAATAAAACAAAAAATAATATAGCACAAGTCAAAGATGAATACATACAACTATATCTCTTGACTTCTTCCGAACAAAGCTACTATCTCGGTCGGTGTGAGTCATCTTTTTAAACTCCATCCTACCAAGCCCCCTCCTAATATTATCCATCTATAACAAAAAGTATATTTCAAAAGTATACATGCTATATGATAGAACAACTTAAGATAAATTTTAAGAGTTTCAAAAAAACTTACGAATTCAGCTCTACACCTCGCATAACTCATGGAGCCTAAAGTGTGAGAAACAGTCTGCGATGCTCGAGCAGCTCTACCAATGTTGAAATATGTGTTTCCCAAAAAGTAATAAATAATGTAATTTATACAATGTATAAATTTCTAATCTATAATAATAGTAAATACAATCTGAGGTATTGAAAAAAATATACACAACCTGAGCTCTTTCGAAAAATCAGTAGTGAACAAGCTCCCTTCACTGATGAGAGATTACATCTGGAGGACAAATACGGGCCACCTCCTCTTCAGTCATGCCCTCGTGCTTTCAATCTGCCTTTAGCTTCGCCTTATATTCTTTTCATTTGCGGTTGACGGACTTCAACACCCAATCATGGCTATTTACAGGAAGGATAAACTTTTTCTACATCAAAGTCAAAAATGTTATATCAATGTTAAATTAGTAACATGTATAGATTCAGTAACGGTATGCTCATCACCTATTGGAGATCCTTCTTGCTCTTCACTAAAATCTGTTAAATTTCTAATATTATGTTCAAGAGTATCTCTGAGTAAGCCCCTCATATCATCTTCTACAACAGGATTTCTGTCTGTGTTACTAGATCCAATACTAGTAGTGCATTCTATAATTAAGGGTTGGTTAGATGAAGACGACAATTTAGACTCTCCATGAAATATCCAGTCTGTATAACCCTTCAGAAAACCATTCCATACCAAATGTTCTTCAACAGTTTGTGGAGCGATAGCAAAACAATTTATACATTTTTGACATGGACAAAAAATATTCCCATTCATTCAGATTTCTCAAAAGCAAATTTAACAAAATTCTAAACTCCATTCAAATATTCGGCACTGGATCTCGATTTATTTATCTAACTTTTGTCCATTCTATTAAAATACTAATTGAACTGCAACTAATATAAAAAAAATAATAAACAAAATTAGGATATGAATCACTAATACGAACTCATGGTACAAAAAAAGGATATTGATCCATTACATTATTATTGAATGTGCTGCTAAAAGTAGTCATATTAAAGTGAAAGGGTACTATACTAAATCCAATTCTTAGCCTAAGGCGGCTTCATGAATCATCAACCTTTACAAACATTGAGGATAGGTCATTCTAAAAAAATGCCAGCATGAGAACATAGAGGCAGCAATGATCTCATAGGCCATTTTAAATAATCTTTTCAAACAATTATTAAAAAAAAATTCTAGAGAAGGAGGAGATCATTATCAGAGCTGACCTCAAGAGAGGCTAAGGTGATTAACTCATGATGGAATATGGAGGTGTGGTCAAAAGAGTTTGTTGTTTGGTTAATTGGCAATGCCAATCTTCTTTATTGTAGTCTAGCTTTAACCACCACCATGTCTCCAATTCTTTTGTAGATTAAAAAAAAAAGAAGAAGAATTATTTTAGATAGTTTGGTAGGATCACTTGTGCCAATTCTTCAGGAGGTTTTTAAATTAGGTATATTCTAAAGGCCACTAATCCTCATGAATTCCAGAGGGTGTATTTTATTTGTAATAAGAAAGAATAAGTCATCCTATCTAAAAATCTGAAGGAGAACATTTTATGGACTAATAACTGTTATGTAGGTCACACCATGCCTTTCATTTTATATATTTTTAGGAGTATAGATTTTATTTTTGGTTGCCTGCGACAACACAACAGAAAACTAATCATTACTGTTGTCAAGCATAGAGGAGTCGACTCAACATTTTTAGGGGTCAACTCATGATCTCCAGAAGTCAACTCGTGATCTTCAGGGGTTGACTTGAACCAACTTTTATTTTTGCTGCACTTTATCTTTCCCTTATGACTATTGTAGGGTCGACTCTTTTGGTTTAGGAATTGACTTGTTCATTGAAAGGGGTCGATTATCTTCATGGGTCGACTCTCCAATAGACTGAATTTTACTACTCTTTGTCTTTTCTCTACGGCCATTCAAGAGTCGACTCATTTTCTTCCAGGGTCAACTCTTGTCTGATTGGAATCGACTTGTATCCTAATGGGTCGACTCGCTAATATGGTAAAATTTACAGCTTTTTATATTTTCTCTATGGCCATCAGGTCGACTCGTTTTCTTTTAGAGTTGACTCTTGTCTAATTGGAGTCGGCTTGTATTCTTCATGGGTTGACTCGTCACTATAATGAATTTTACGGCTTTTTATCTGTCTTCTAAGACTGTTATAGGGTCGACTCGTAATTTGCGGGAGTTAACTCATGAAGGCTTATTAGTATGTATCAGTGTACTAGGGTCGATTTATTGTAACTGAAGTTCGACCCTTGAAATAGCCCAAGCTGGAACTTTCTGTATGTTCATGTGAGCATTCTAGGGTTGCTTCATGACCTTTCTGAGTCGAGTTTCTTTGTATAAAGCCTTGGATAATTAATATTTATCTGAGAGTTCCTAGAGACTCTCTTCTTGGTTTTCTGTAAACATTCAAGTATACTTAAGGCAACTAATTAGTAATTTTTTTATTCAAATATATTATATCATCAAAATCAAACTTTTAGGGTCAACACTAAATTCCAACACCCTCATAGGGCTGACCAAGAAGGAGTGCCCGACATCCCAGTCGGTCCAATCATGGTGATTTCATCGAATCATGCTTTGAGTAGGGTATAGAGAGTTCAACAGAGATTAGAAGTGACCAAATCTAGCAATTTGGCAGGGGCCAAGGTGGGTTGGCAAACCACCCAACGTCCCTACATGACCTTTTACTAAAGCCAATCCAAAAGTCACTAGGAGACGTCCTTATCGGATCCAACAATCCTAGAGAGGGAGTAGAGAGAGATCGTCCAAGTAGAGAGAAGCAAGGAGAGAAAGGATGGGGAGGAGAGAGAACAAGCTTCTCTCTTTAACCAAGGAAAGAAAAAGGAAGAGGGTGGCTGCGAGTGGTGCCTAGGGTTAGGGGACCCACGATCGGCCAACAACCGGCTGGCAATCGACGACGACAGACAACCGAAAAATCCACCTAAAAATAGGGTTTCAACTCTTTTAACCATAGGAAAAATCAAAGAATTCCGGCAACAGCTTCAATCGAGGGAGCTAGGCTCTCCATTGAGATCAAAGAAAGGATCATAGAGACTCTAAATAGGGCCAGAATTCCTTGGTCGGATTCCTTTTAATAAGGTTGGGAGGAAGAAAGTTCCCATTGAGAGTTCTTCCCGCTGCACACATGCCAAGCATAGGCGATTTTGTTTTTGTTTTTATTTTGTTTTGTTTTTTCTCTCTCTTTTGGTCCAAACCCTTTCCAACTAGGCCGGTCAAATAGACAGGCGCAGTTCACTAGAGAGGGTTGGGTTTTACATTTACTATCCAAATGGGCTTTGAAGAGGCTTTTCATATAATAGCAGTCATTATAAATGTTAGCATCAGTGTGCATATTTCCCTTGATCATGCCAACTTACTAGGGATATAGATTTGCTTCCTTCTCTTTTATTTTTCAAAAGGCAAAGGAGTCATTTTTGAAAGGCAAGAAATCACTTTACATCAAAGTGAGATCTTGCACCAAGAAAAGTCAAGCTGAGGCCCCTAGGTAACTAAAGCAACAAGGTCGCCGATGCAATCCCTAGGGTAATTTAGGCTGCTAGCTCGCTGAAATTACTTCAGCACAATGAGTTTCCTCTCAGTCCAACAACAACAAACCAAAAGGATCATTAATTTAATCATATCTTATATTTTATATTTACTGCACCTGCTAACCTAATTTTCGTAGGATTCTCCAGAGGCTCCTATTCAATGTGAAGCATGCGCAAGCCTTTAACATGAGATGACTCTAAGAAAGTGTGGATGCCAATCGGGCGGCAAGCAACTCGTTCCCATTTAGGTTGGTCTTAGGTCAAGCATTTCTAGTTACTGTTATAGGTAAATGTCATTTTTTTTTTTAAGCTGAACCTCTGGAATGGATTTAAAATTTGATCCAACTCAGGTCGCGAGAGTAGAGTTCTACTTTGGATTGAAACTTTGTAGATTAGGATTGGCATGTGATCTTGGACAAGAACTTTTTCCTAGTTATTTAAATTATTTCGGAACTAAACCAGCAATACTTATAAAACCCATGGGCCCAGAGAAAAAGGATTTTAACAAGATGTTGGGTCAACTCGGCTAAAGGTCCACTTTTGAATATCATCCTTGTATTTAACCCAACCCAACCCGATCAAGCCATGAAGGTCAGATGCAGCGTGGCCGATCAAACCTGAACAGCAGCAACCCACATTGACAGCCATGAGAACTCCACAACCGTCATCGTTTGCAACTTTGCATGTCACACCAAGAGTGACTGACTTCCACATAGAAGAATTGAGGGAATAACAACAGGAAGATCAGAACATAAAACACTAGCAAAAACTTATTGTATCCAAAGTTCCAAAGCTCCATTTGAATGATGAGAAGCATTTGAATTCATCATTGCAGGATACCAATGAATCGGCTAATTGGTAGCAGGTATCAAATCTAGCGTGCATGCAGACGTGGATAGAAGGAAGACAGTATGCAACGGCAAAGCATTTACAGATATGCACGGCCAAGTTAGCATCTTAATTTCCCAACATTGTGCACACGCTAAAACAATTTTACAAATCACAGGTAAATAACAACGGCAAATAACAAGTTAATTCTATGTTGCGCCCTAAAACACGAATAAGCGGCCTTATGAAAAAAAAAAAAAGACTCGTGCTGTCTCAATATTCACAAAATTTGATTCGCTATATCATTATTCTTGGTAACAATTTAAAATCCAAATCTCTCACAAGATAAAGCAGCATTATTGCCTATGTTTCCATTTGTTTCGTTGAGAGAACACATTTTTGTTCAAATCTACAACACATTTTTCAGTTACAACAGGAAAGAATAAAAGCTGCTTTATTTCCGTTCGAAGGCTGTTTGAATGCGTCACAATGGTAGTAAAACCAATAGCATTACCTCTCACACTTTGAGCTCATCCTTCAAGCCAAAAGGGCCCGCTTCCATTCTATCGATCTGTGACTGAAAAGGTCCCTCTCTGCGAGCTTTGCCTCAATCTACTCAAGTCTCAAATAATAAAGGCGATAATGACAAGATTAGCTTGGCACTTTCACCCCTACCCACTTTGTAAATCTACAAAGAAAACTTATTGCAACCCTATAATCGAATAGATTTATTGCACATAATTGAATAAACACATTCTCCCCAATTTTCATATTGTCACTCCAGATACTTTTTTACCCTTATCTTCTTTCTAAATGTACAAAATAATATAAGATCAATTTTATCCTCGTAATAAAATCCAGATCAACTCAAAATCCAATGTACATTACATACACTTTATTTCCTCTCATTCCCCCACCAATCGAACACCAAAACGTTCCTATCCAGCAAAATAAATTAATCCCTTATGAACTCGTTATATAACTTCCTATTCCCTCAAAATTTACTGCCTTCCTATTCTTTGTTACTGCTTTACAACTAGATGAGTTAACATGAGCATTTTATTTGAACCATCATAATCATATGAAGGCAACAAGAACGTACAGCTATGACTTGCCTCAAGCTCATCCTCCTTTAATTTTTGGAATAGCACCACAGAATAAGTGGCAGTTCTTTCAGTTAGATCTTAGTCTGTGCCAAAGCACGCAAAAGGAGCACGAACGTGTCTGGAAAAAAAAAGCAGTAACGGCCAAACCGAAAGAGGATTAAAAATCCAAAAATAATTCCAAAGTACAGCCACTAGACAAAACAACAAAATGAAGAAAGCATAACCAACTCACCAACTATAACAGATCCAAACTAAATTTAAAAATGATGAAAAAAAAAATTTTGCAACCTTGACTCCAAAATTTTCCCTCAGTGTATAAAATGAACTCAACGGTTTGCCTTGGCAACACGTTCAATCTCGTCCTTCTTCTTGATAGCGTAGCTGTCAAAAAGCAAGCATGAAATAATGATATTTCTACTAACATAAAACGATGATACTCATTTTCCCACTGCATTCACCACTGCCCAAACAGCCCACAACATAAAATCACCTGCTAAGTTTTTCCCCCTCAAAATTTTGTTTAGGAAATGACAAAAGAATAGACAAAAAAGTAAATAGATGGGAAAATAAATGGTCTAAGGAACACAAACCTGTTGGAAGAACCCTTCGCTGCATTAATTAGTTCATCGGCAAGGCATTCAGCAATGGTTTTGATGTTTCTGAAAGCACTCTCCCGAGCACCTGTTGTGAGAAGGTATATTGCCTGGTTGACCCGTCTCAACGGGGAAATATCAACTGCCTGACGTCTAACGACACCAGCAGAACCAATCCGAGTTGCATCCTCTCTTGGCCCACTAAACAGTAGAATTTTCTTTAATAAGAAAAATCACTTTGCATAAACCAATTGAAAAAAAATCAGAAATTAAAGAAATCAGGAAAATAATTTATGGTATGGACATTTAAGTCTCTGTAGAGTCATACCATATTAAGCAGTTTCAAAGTTTAGATGCATGAGATATGAGAAAGAAAAGGGAAAAAAGACACTAACTGTTCAGCACATTATGGCTACAACATGATGAAGATAGATTTACAAACCTTATACACAGAAAACAACAAAGTAGTTGGATTCTCAAAAGATCCAGTGCCCTACAACTTATCAAACACAATTCTTGATAAACACTCACGGTGACCTAATGTATTGGCTTCAATTAGGATACAGCATCATACAATTTGAGGACCATTCCTAAATCTTTTTTTTATCATATACCTAAATCTCCATTTACCACAGTTTAGGATATCAAAGATGATTCAGGCAGCTATCACATGCAATTTTCTTACAGAAGATAGTTGCTTGTCACACTCAAGTTACAAGGAAAACTTATAGGTAACTTCACAGAGACAGAATACCATGTAAACAGTTTCCTCTCAGCTGAGGAAGATCTATGGAGATCTATGGAGAGAATTCTCATGATCATCCTAAAACAGTAAGTGAAGAGAAAAAAGGTTTTTTTCTAGGGGGAAAAAAGCTACCAAGATTTGAAGCAGAGCACATATAGCACACAAAATAGAATGGACTTCATGTCTTTATCAGTTTATTTTACAGAATTACATGTTAAAACTCTGCCAAGGCTTCTTAAACCTGTATTCAAACTAAATAGATGAACTATGCAAATGTGTAACAATGTTTTCAAGCAACCTAATTAAGTCATTTTCTCACATTCTTGAACAACAAAAGATCAAAACATGTTTTGGATCCTCGAGGACTGCACATTGAGAATACATGTCCATGGGTTAAATGCCACTAGAGTTTTCTTGCAAATATATATGATATCTAACAAGGCTCTACAATACTAGATATCTGAAGAAACAGGAAAGAACATGTTGCCTGCCATATACATACACTTGGATTTGCAAGCAACCAACAGAAGATGATGGGGCTTGTTATTTATATAATCAGAAGAACGGCATCCATTGTGCTTAAGGCTAAAGATAATGTTGAACATATTCTAGTCATAGTTCTAGTTTCAGAGATGCATTTGATATCCAGCTTTATTGAGGAGAGTTATTTGACAAAATGTATAGCATAACTGTTTGTCTTTACTTTCTACTCACTACTCATAACTCATAAACAATGCTAAATAGTACACCACAGCTCAACTCACATGGCTATTTGATCAAAATTACTTTTACTCTCAAGAAAATTGTATGTCAAGTTTTCACCTGTTGATGATAGCATCCACAATTACTTGGATTGGGTTTGCATCAGTAAGCAGATAAATGATCTCCATTGCATGTTTGACAATGCGAACAGCCATCAGTTTCTTCCCATTGTTGCGGCCATGCATCATCAGTGAATTGGTCAGTCTCTCAACAATTGGGCATTGAGCCTTGCGGAACCTTTTGACTGCGTAACGTCCAGCAGTATGTGGAAGATAGGTAGCATGTTTGGCAGGAGTCACAGCAATGTAGTCATTGAGTGAAATATCACTGACCTGAAATTTGTCAAAGAGAATAGTGACTACTATCTTAGTAACTAAGACATGTTAGGGCTCCACTACACATCGCTCAAGGACCAGCAGAAACAATAATTTCAATAATATGATAAAACAGAAACTCAGCTCCAAATCAACATTGATAATATCAATAAAAATAAATCACGATCAGTCATCAGCATTGCACATTTATAACAGTGCATGCGCTTCTAAAATGATAAGTGAGAGATATCAAAAGCTATGAGTAATTACACTAAAAAATTTAGATGCATGATACAGACCATTATCAATGACACCATTCATGCCCTGGACTTATTCTAATGAATCTTTCATGGTTAGAATTTTGATTTATTATCTGTTTTCATGTTTCCAAGATGCATTTAAAAACTGACTGTCATTTTGCGGTTTCACGATTTGTTCTTGTCTGCCATTTCACTTAGACATCAGATGACTCAAGAAGTTACAATATAAGTATTTATTTCTTAATTCTAAAATATTTATTTCTTAATTTGATGTTAATTTGAGAGATATTATATGGAATTCTACATTTAGGGAGTCATCAAGAATAAATAACCTGTCCTATAAGGGAGCCAAATTAAAAGAATAAATGAAAAATAAGAGAAATCATTCTGTCTCACTCTTAGTCCCTACTTCCCTAGATCAACTTTGATATCTGTTTCTGTTTTCTGTTAACAAAACAGCCCCAAGTCCATTAAATATAAAACTATCCAGTCATGTACCTAGGTCTAAATTGTATGAGCTAGTTCCCAAAACTATGCAAGAAATATTTACAATACAATATGGACATGTTAAAGTGTAATCCCTAAAAACTATGATGCTAAAATGACAAGTATATAACAGTGGATAATTATATGTTACTACACATATAGTCACTTATATACATCTGCCTATACATCACTTATATACATCTGACCATACTTTTTTTAATTTATCAAAATTAAGTATTTGTAACTTATCGTAATTATAAGCAGGCAAACATGCCCAACGTATTCATTAACAAATAAGTTATCTTTCACATTAAACGGCTTAGAACATAAAAGCTTCTAGGAAAAAGGGGAAAGAAATCTTGCAGAGGAAAAAACTCAGAACATAGTACTTCAAGAATTAAAAATGCCAAGAACAAAGAATCTAAAAAGAACATAGATTGCAAACTTCGAAGTTTAAGACATATCCTACCCTTACAGAAAGCATTTTGTACAACAAAAGTACATATGCATAGAACATCAGGTACGTATCAGGCAGCATCATGCATGTTCGTATCCAGTAATCAACTTTGTACTGAATCTTATTTCTCCAAAATCATCATCACCCACATCAAAGTGGGCTCATATACCCCATCAAGCTCCTATCCCTTAATTTCCGCATCATAAACATCAAAAACTCCAGTATTTCAACTCCCAGCGTCTTTTGACCTCAGAAAAATTTCAGATCTGCTTGAAATCCAGACATTAGACCACATAACGCATAGCAAATATCTTGTAACAGGCGGCCAAGTGCACAAGGTTCCAGCCACTGCTAAGGTCTGGGGAGGTCAGATGTATGCAGCCTTACCCGCCGTGCCGATAGGCTATTTTGGTGTTTCAAACCTATGACCTCCATTTCAAAATTGTAACAACCCAAGATCTCACCCAAAATGGCTAGCCGAAAGGTATTATTTGGGTTCCTTGATCCTGTATAAGTACCCAAGATCTACCCAGTAAATAACCGATGTGGGACTAAATACACGCCCACATGGGTCCTCACATACTTCCGTTCAAGCCCTGACGTCCTCGTCAGGCTAAGGGTTCAAATCTATTCAAATCTAATCACAAACACCACGATTAGCCCATGGTCAGCCCCAATGGATTCGTACTGCAGTGTCCCCTAGTCCACATAGGTTATGGGCCGAGTCCGCTATGATATCATTTGTAACAATCCAAGACCTCATCCAAAATGGCTAGCCAGAATGTATTATTTGGGTTCTTTGATCCTGTATAAGTACCCAAGATCTACCTAGTGAATAACCGATGTGGGACTAAACACACGCCCGCACGGGTCCTCACATAATATGATTTTTGGATATTAGGTTCTGCAAGGAATTTGCATAATTAATTGGATTTGCTATGGATCGCACTCGCAAGGTAAGTAATGTAACCTTTTTCTAGTTTTATCGGCATGTTATAAATATTTTTTCGAGTCGAGTTATTCTTGATTTACAAATTTGATGTATGGGTTATATATATTTTTAGAATATTGTATAACTCTGATTGAACGTATTTGCTTCTGATTTGGATTGTGTTTGATTGCACTGACATTGTACCTTTCAGTTTGAAACACTGAACATATGTGAGAAAAGATAATAACTTAAAATAGATTCAGACTCGCAGTCGGACTATGTTGAAAATCCTGCCAATGGAGGCTAATACATTGGTACCGCAAGAAGATTAGTCGGTGATATGACCCTGCCACAGGGAACATGTGGTCATAGTTCATGGCTGTTGAGTTGAATCTGATAAATTGAAAGAAATTAAGATATGAATGATATTTGGTTTTAATACTGCATGTTTTCATGACTGAAAAATGAAATAGAGAACTAATTGAACTTCGACCTGGCTATGTTAAGGACCCCGCCAATGGAGACAGATACGTTGGTAATTGACTGTCCTAAAGGAACAGCAAGAAGATTAGTCGGTGTTTATGACCCTGCCACAGGGAACATATGGTCATAGTCCAGGATCGACAAGATGAATTGAATATGTGAGAATCTCGAAACCGTCAAAAGAATCTTCAGAATTTAAGAAATATTTGACTTATACCTTGGAACTGCATATATATTTATTTTCTACATATTGTTGCTTGATTTATCTAGCTAGAGTATTCATTACTTATTAGGTTGTTTAGCTTATTATAATTTTTTTTGTTATTTTACAGATTCCACAAACTAGTCTATTGGGGTTCCAAAATAAGAGAACGACTAGAAGGATTGTGGCGTAAGTTATCTTAGATTAGGATTATTTAAGTTGAACTGTTATCTTGGACATTCATTATGATTGTTGGACACTGCAAGGTTTTGTTATTTTAAAAACTAAGTGTTGAATGCTGGTAAATTATTGTTCCGCTGCGTATTTAGAACTATGAGACTTTATGGCTTGAGTTAGTCAATGAAATAAGATTGCATTTACGTAGTTGAATTATTTTCAGATTTATATAATTGAGATGGTTAAGATGCCTTGCATGTTCTTGGGGAGAGTTTTCTATGGGTGTGCCGCGGTTAGCACGACCCTCGGCTCGCGATCTCGGATCGGGGCGTGACAACTTTTGTAGTATTAGAGCTTAGGTTTAAGATTACTAAGGAATCATGATTAGTCATATCAAAGCTTAGCTTTTAGGATTCTTAGAATTTGTCAGAAAGTTTGAGAGCTTAATTTCTTTCAATTTATCAGATTCAACTCAACAGCCATGAACTATGACCATATGTTCCCTATGGCAGGATCATATCACCGACTAATCTTCTTGCGGTACCAATATATTAGCCCCCATTGGCAGAATCCGCAACATAGCCCGACTACGAGTTTGAATCTATTCAAGTTATTATCTTTTCTCACAATTTGTTCAGTGTTTCAAACCGAAAGGTACAATGTCAAAGCAATCAAACACAATCCAGATAAGATAACACAAATTTACCACTAACAAAAGTAAACAAAGATATTTGTCTTCTTGCCCCATCTCTCGAACTTTTCGATAAATTCTAAGAATCCTAAAAGCTTAGCTTTGATATGACTAATCATGATTCCCTAGTAATCTTAAACCTAGCTCTGATACCACAAAAGTTGTCACGCCCCCGATCTGAGATCGCAAGCCGGAGGTCGCGCCAACTGCCACGCACCCGTAGGAAACTCTCCCCACGAGCATGCAAAGCATCTTAACCAACATCTCAATTATATAAATCTGAAAATAATTCAACTACATAAATGCAATCTTATTCCATTGACTAACTCAAGTCATAAAGTCTCAAAGTTCTAAATACGCAGCGGAACAATAATTTACCAGCAATTCATCTAGTTATTCCTTCTAGTTGCTCTTCCATTTTGGAACCCCAATAGAAATTTTATAATGAGCTAAACAGCCCAGTAAGTAATGAACATTCTAGCTAGATAAATCAAGCAACAACATATAAAAAATAAATACATATGCAGTTCCAGGGTACAAGTCAAATATTTCTTAAATGCTTAAGATTATTTTCACGATTTCGAGATTCTTTCACATATTCAATTCATCTTGTCGATCCTAGACTATGACCACATGTTCTCTGTGACAAGGTTATAAACATCGACTAATCTTCTTGCAGTAAGTTCTTTAGGATAGTAAATTGCCGACGTATCTATCCCCATTGGCAGGGTCCTCAACATAGCCAGGTTGAAGTTCTATTAATTCTCTATTTCATTTTTCAGTCATGAAAACATGCATTGTCAAAATCAAATATCGTTTATATCTTAATTTCTTTCTTTTTCCTTCTTTTTTTTCTTTCCTTTTCTTTTCTTTCCTTTTCCTTTCTTTTTTTTCTTTTCTTCTCTTCTTCTCTAGAACCTTCTCCCGACTCCTCTCTTCCTTCCCCCCTTTCTTTCTTCTTTCTTTTTCTTTCTCCTCCTCTTCACCTGACTTCCTCTCCTTCCCCCCCCCCCTTTCTTCTTCTTTCTTCTCCCGCAAAGGGTAGTCGGCGAGCTCGGGAAAGGCCAAGTCGAGGCCGGCGGCTCCCACGACAGCCAGCCCTCTCCTTCCCATGGAGGGGGCATGCACATGGGAGAAGAAGAGCCCGCGGCGGTCGGCCTTCTCCTTCTTCCCTCTCTTCTTCTTTCTTTCTTTCTTTTTTTTTCAAATGGTATAACAAAGAGGTGAAGGCTAAAAACCCTTATCTCAGCCCCGGCGAAGATTCGGTGACTTCTTTCTAGCAGCAAACGGAGGAAAAGGGTCACCTGTGCTATGGCCTCTCTCTCTCGGGCGGCAACACGAGGAAGAAGAAGCTCCAACCCGAGGGGAACTCGAGCATGGCGGCTCTTCCTCGGATGGCCTCAATGGAAGGAGGAAGAAGCCCTAAAAAAATAGGGGTTCCCGTCTTCCTCGGGCGATCGCGATGAATCCCCCTTCATCGTGTGCCCTCACGTGCGACACACGTGAGGCCGAAAGGCTTGGGTCTCACATTCTTCCCTTCTTAAAATAATTTCGTCCTTGAAATTAACTCACTTTAGGCTTCAAATTTTGAAAGTATGGAAACATCATATCATTCCCGAGCTTCTAAACAACCCCCATCTCAAAATGCAACCTCACAAGATTTTGGCAAAATTATGGCATCTCAAAACTTAATCCTTTCCATCTATGCTTCATAGCAAGTTCTTTTGATCTCTTTCAAAATAAGACTAACCTTCAGCCTTAGATTAAAATGTCATAATTCTTTTTCCGAAGAAATTAATTGCTCTTGATTAATTCTACATAGAAATTTAATCGATTAAATGTAATTAGGAGAAAGCTTTAGCATCAAATGCTCCTCATTTTTCCCCCATGATATAATGATCAACCTTTGTCTTGGAAAAACCTCAAACCCCTTTCAAATAGATAGATTTATTACGTCAGAATTAGGAATAGGAGATCCATGTTAAAGTATTCCAAATCTAAGTCCAACCAAGTAACCATCAATCCATTAATGCTAAATTTAGGATGCCCAAGATTCTCCCAAGCACTATCAACAATAGAAAATCCATGGGTGAAAATTGCATAGCTATCTACAGATTATTCATAGAATCAACAACATTCTTCTCTGCTAAAAGATTAACTCAAGTCTTCCAACAATTCTACTTATCAATACAACTTCATCTTATCATAAGAATAAGGTCAATTTGGTTCTTTTTGTAGATGATGTAAATCAAACTTCTCTCTCATAAATAAAAATCAACGTCTTAATTTTGAATAAGAACATCAAATTTCTTTGTCAAAATATCAACTGCTCTTAATTAATCGATCTATCACAAAATTAGGTCATAAACAACTATAATCCACCCTTAGTAGAATATTTATCAAGATCGATAGATAACCTCAATCTGTTTCAATCAAATAGAGGGTTGATATAAATTGAAGAAGTACAAGCTTCGAATTTAGGAGGAAAGATGTATACACCAAAATATTCTAGGTCCAAGATCAAAATTAATGATCCATTAATTCTAGTCTCAAGATGTTAAGAATTTTCTTAGCACGACATAAAATAGAACCTAAGATAGTGCAGCGACATCCAAAAATTCAGAATCAAATCAAGTCTTTTGTTATTAAATCTTGCTGAATTAAAGAGATAATACTTCTGACCAACTTAGAAGAATAATTAAAACCACGATGCTTTCGCTGCGCCCTCTGATTTAAACCACCAAAATCCTTTGGATTCGCTAATAATTCTTGATCAAAATACTACCTTGTATTATGAACTAAAGAGATCCAAAATTTTAATTTTCACGTAAAGCCCAAAAAGAAACCTTTGATTCTCGTCCCTTTATTTACCTCGAGCACACAAATTTAAGAGAAAAGAGATCTATGCTAAAACATTCCAAATCCAAGATCAGCTAATTAATCCTAGACTTGGGATGCCATATTTCTCTCTCTCTCTCTTTTTCACAGCAGATAGAAGAACCTACTAATAACACGATAATATCCATATTAGTCAAAATCAAAAATACTATTCTTTTCTTTGAAAATGAAATTCTCCTTAACAGAAAAACCCATTAGAAAATATTTTCCAATCACAGAGTTAATATCGTTGATCATCTTAAATAATTTAAACAACCAATATTCTCATAATTTACTAAATCACTTCCAATCAAAATCCCAATCTACATTGTAATTTGAAAAGATCTAAAATTTCAAATTCTCGGCAAAGCTAAAGAATAATTCTAGAATTTCATCCCAAATATATTCTCCATAGAAACAGGGGTTTCATACATGATCCACATACATTTTTCAATCCTCGAAGAATATTTCAATGAATATCATCAAATATATTTTTAGCCCAAATGTTAAACAACATTTCATATGTGAACCTTAACTTTTCACCAAATTAATTAACTTCAAGCTAGAAGTAACATCACAGTATCCGAAATCACTTTTGAACTTCCAAAATACTTACATTGCACGATAATATTCCATGACTAATACTCTTTCACTTAACATAGTCAAAATCCAATTAATCATAACTTAGAATACAAATTACTCCACCAAGAAAACTCTCAAATAAGCTTATTCATACTTCGGCTATAAACATAGTTACCTAGCATTCTGATTTCAGCATCACAAAATTCAGATAAGATAACACAAATTTACCACTAGCAAAAGTAAACAAAGATATTTTGTCTTCTTGCCCCATCTCTCAAACTTTCTGACAAATTCTAAGAATCCTACAAGCTAAGTTTTGATATGACTAATCATGATTCCTTAGTAATCTTAAATCGAAGCTCTGATACCACAAAAGTTGTCACACCTCCGACCCGAGATCGCGAGCCGTGGGTCACGCCAACCGCCGTGCACCCGTAGGAAACTCTCCCTACGAGCATGCAAGGCATCTTAACCAACATCTCAATTATATAAATCTGAAAATAATTCAACTACATAAATGCAATCTTATTCCATTGACTAACTCAAGTCATAAAGTCTCACAGTTCTAAATATGCAGCGGAACAATAATTTATTAGCATGCAACACTTAGTTCTTAAAATAACAAAACCTTGCAATGTCCAACAATCATAATGAATGTCCAAGATAACAATTCAACTTAAATAACTCTAATCTAAGATAACTCGCGCCACAATCCTTCTAGTTGCTCTTCCATTTTGGAATCCCAATAGACTAGTTTTCGGAATCTATAAAACATCAATAAATTTTATAATGAGCTAAACAACCCAGTAAGTAATGAACACTCTAGCTAGATAAATCAAGCAACAATATGTAGAAAATAAATATATATGCAGTTCCAAGGTACAAGTCAAATATTTTTTAAATTCTTAAAATTCTTTTCACGATTTTGAGATTCTTTCACATATTCAATTCATCTTATCGATCCTAGACTATGACCACATATTCTCTGTGGTAGGATCATAAACACCGACTAATCTTCTTGCGGTGAGTCCTTTAGGACAGTCAATTGCCAACGTATCTGCCCCCATTGGCGAGGTCCTCAACATAGCCAGAACGAAGTTCAATTAGTTCTCTATTTCATTTTTCAGCCATGAAAACATACAGTGTTAAAACCAAATATCGTTCATATCTTAATTTCTTTCTTTTTCCTTCTTTTCTTTTCTTTCCTTTCCTTTTCTTTCCTTTTCCTTTCGTTTTTTTTTCTTTCCTTCTCTTCCTCTCTAGAACCTTCTCCCAACTCCTCTCTTCCTTCTTCCCTTTCTTTCTTCTTTCTTTTTCTTTCTCCTCCTCTTATCTTCACCTGACTTCCGCTCCTTCCCCCCCTTTCTTTCTTCTTTTTTCTTCTCCTGCGAAGGGCGGTCGGCGAGCTCGCGAGAGGCCAAGTTGAGGCTGGCGGCGCGCATGGCGGCCAGCCTTCTCCTTCTTCCGATGGAGGAGGCATGCGCACGGGAGAAGAAGAAGAGCCCACGACAGTCGGCCTTCTCCTTCTTCCCTCTCTTCTTTCTTTCTTTCCTTTTTTTCAAATAGTATAACAAAGAGGTGAAGGCTAAAAACCCTTACCTCAGCCCCAGTGAAGATCCAGCGACTTCTTTCCGACGGCAAACAAAGGAAAAGGATCACCCGTGCCGTGGCTTCTCTCTCTCTCTCTCCCTCTCTCAGGCGGCAACGCGAGGAAGAAGAAGCTCCAACCCGAGGGGAACTCGGGCATGGCGGCTCTTCCTCGGATGGCCTCAACGGAAGGAGGAAGAAGCCCTAAAAAAATAGGGGTTCCCGTCTTCCTCAGGCGATCGCAATGAATCCCCCTTCATCGTGTGCCCTCACGTGCGACATACATGAGATCGAAAGGCTTGGGTCTCACAAAAATGAAGCAATCTTATTGTTGCCCCCAAAAGCTCACCCTCAAACATGTAACATCAGTTGTATAACTCAAGTATTGCGACAAAACCAAAGTCCACATCTATAGAATTCAAAATACAAGAAACTAAAGTGAAAAAAATAATACATAAAGATATATTTCCAATAAGATAAATAGTAAAGAAGTTAAAATCACAGGATATCAAGAATTCAGGCGAAAAAATAAAATATTTATCCGTCAGAATCCATCATCCTCGAGAACCTATCAAATGTCAGATTCATTATAGACCCAGAGATTTTTCAAGCTAAGATGACACATGATAATTACCCGAACAAGTGCTTGCGTGATGAGGAAGAGAAAGCGAATCGAGACAAAAAAACTGAAAACAAATTGCTACAGGGAGATTGATCGGTTGAGTCATTATGCTCTAAATGAACGCTAGAAACTCCAGAATCCAATCGATGAAACGATGAAGCGGAAAACAGGGAGAAGCGGCGAAAGTAGCGACCTGGACTTCCTCGAAGGACCAGCGATTGAAGAGCTTCACCTCCTGTTCCACCGCCATGAGCGCCACCGAGTGGAGCTCGCGAGGGCAAAGGGAGATCGGACGAGAGAAGCAATCAAAAGGGCGCGCGAAAAAACCCTAGCAGCTCGATGCTTAAAGCAGGGGGCGTTCCGAGTTTTATAGGCGCTATATCTGATGGAGGGTTGTGATCGCATCACCGGAGGTTAGGGTTTTCGCCAGGGTTGCAACGGGGCTTGGTAGCGACCGGGTCAATCACGAACCAGATCTAACCTGGTTTGCGTTCGGTCATGAACTTGGTGGGCCCAGATCCCATCCACTGACCAACAGGGTCATTCAAGCCAGGTTGGTTCCAGCATGACGCAAACCCCACCCAGCACACTCGAGTCCAGGTCAAAAGGCATTTAGGTTTGGGCCCAATAAAAAAAAATATTCTTCATCATATATTTCTATAAAATATGAATAATGAGATAAATAACAAGTAAAAAATAAAAAATAAAAAATAAAAAAAATGTTATATAAGACGAGCTGTAAGAACTGCTAAAGTTAGTGATATAGCAAGAAAAATTAATCGAGATACACATATATGCATATTTGAGGGGCTCAAGTAAAATAAATACTTTAATTTTTGTTGAAAGTTGTGCAATGGAAAAGGGAGCATCTAAGGTAGTTGGGGATTGTGCATCCATAAAACAGATCCAAGATCATTGGATAAGGTTGGATGATTATATAGTGAAAGTAATATTGTTGACTGATATGAACATAGTTCACATTTAATCAAAGCCTCAACTTAAAAAAATGATAAAAGTGATTTAAGAGAATCATCAGACTCGATGTGGACTACTGTAGCTATTATGAAGAACTGGATAGAATCCAGAAGTGGCATATATTACATTAGAAAACCAAATCATGTGCCAAGCTTTTAGAGACTCTAACTTACTTGTACACCATCCAATTAAGGTGTTTTTTTATTTGAAATTGGCTAATGTAATACCCAGGCCTTATAAAGCCTGGACTGGGCCAAGTCCATTTGATAGGCCTAGAAGTTTGGTTTGGCCCAATTGCTTCGGCCCAAAAAAAAAGAGAGAAGAGTCTGAAGTCTTCCTCCTCCTAACCTCATAGGAAGGAATCCGACCAAGGGTCCGATTCTAACTTTTCTCCACTACTATTTAGAGCTCCCCCCTCATCCCTCTTCCACCACACATCGAGGAACTTGATCCCCGATTGAGCCATTGCCAAATTCCTCTTCAATATCCTCCGCGGCCATAACCTATGTCAATGTGGTTACCGTCGCCAACCGTCGCCGGAAGCCAAGTAAGCACAAGCAACTTCTGATTGGTCTTCCTCTCCATCTTCTGTGGTCCCCGATCGAACCATCACCCACTGACCTTTCTTGTTCAAGCAATGGCCGTCAATATGCGGCCAACAACCAAAAATGATGAAGACTCCGATACCCCTATTTTGACTTTGTCTTTTGCACTGACAGCCGCCAGCCACCGACCGCCTATTGGCCGAGCCTTACTGCCTCCTGCCGCCATCAAGACTGGCCACCGTTGTTGCCCTTGAGTCCGATCAAAGAGAAAGGAGGGACGGATCCCCTCTTTTGGAGAATAAGAAGAGAGGGGTCTCTCTTTTCTTTCTCTCTCCTCCCTTCTCTCTCATTAGCTTTTCTCTCTCTTGATCTATGGCCAAACGCTGATAGATCGAGGTTGACCTGTGCTGTTGACAACCAAAACCAGACCCCTAATTGAATTGGATTGAGATTTTCTCTCTTCTCCATCTTTTCTCCCTAGATTCTCTCTCTACGGAACTTTCTCTCTCTATTCTCTCTAGGAATAGTTGGATCTAATAGAGACTCTTCACGCTGATTTTGAATTGACTCTGATGAAGGGTCCTGATCTAGTATTGTCCATCCCAATCTGGCCCCTGCTAAACAATATTGGATTTGATTGCCCCGATTTTTGTTGAACCATTTATACCCTAATCTGAGTATGATTCGATGAATTTTACTTTGATCAAACTGATCGGAATGTCGGGCTCTCTTGCCAGGTCAGCCCTATGAGGATATTGAAATTAGGGTTCTACTCTTGGAATAATCATGATAAATTAATTGAAAATATATTTTTTAAATATTAGAATCTAAGAAGAATTTTTAAGAATTATTGCATCTGTTAGTTGTATTGCGTTCTGTGTAAGTAATGTAACATTTTTTTAGATTTATCGACAAATTATAAATATTTCTTTGAGTCGAATTATTCTTGATTTACGAATTTGATGCATGGTGTTATATGCCTATTCTTAGAATATTGTATGATTCCGATCAAACATATTTGTTTTGAAATGAATTATTTGATTGATTCCGATATTGCATCTTTCAATTTGGGATACTAAATATGTTTTGAGAAAAAGAGATTTGAATCGAAATAGATTTGGACTCGCAGCTGGGCTATGTTGAGGACCCCGCCAATGGGGGCTAATACTTAGCACTTGTTTACCACAAGAAGATTAGTCAGTGCCGAAGCATCGCAGGTCAAAGGACCAGTCATACTACTGTAACATCAAGTAAATCACTGACGAGTGGATAGACATCCAAGTGACTTCTTGCTTTGGTCACGCTCGGTACCCATATTCTCTAACAAGCACTTGTACTATCACTCTAGTGTCCCTACACTGTGAACTCGAAACTCGTCCATCCAAAAGTATAGTGATATGTGCACTAATTCATCGAATCAATCACCGTCCTCATGATGATCCATCGATCAGGAGCATTAAGAAATTAATCACCAATGACACATGACTCAAATTCTTAACTTTTGAAAATATGCATCATCTTATTAATTCCTTGGACGATTCATAGATACATACACAATATGAATAAAAAAGATGCCCATTATTATTAAATAATAATAAAATCATGTACAAAATTATGCTCCAGAATAAATTGTGCCAGCTAGATTGGCTTCTAGGGCATACATCTAATATTCTCTTCTTCCTACGTCTCTATAACCTCTTCTTTTGGCATCTCTATAACCTCTTCTTCCTCCTTCTTTCCTTCTTCTTTCTCTTTCTCTCTTCTTCCTGCAGTGGTCTGCCATCAGCTTGGTATCAGAGTCTCAGCTTTGCCTCTGTTGCCAAAGCCTCAAGATTCGGTTTATGGACGAACCACCCTCGAGACCTTTTCTATGTATGCCACACAAGCTCCTTATTGAATCCATTGCACCGCGAAGGCCAGAACGTGTGGAAGCACGACGTACAGCGCATGTTGCAAAGAGGAAGGGAAGCCTGATTTCTCTTGTCTCTTCTCTCTCCCTCGGTGTTCACCAAAAAGAGGGGTCTATCTCTTGTTGGGAATTGTATCCTAAGAGTCAATCGTCAGTGCGCTGATGATTAAATTTTGTAAATGAATTGATAAATTAAT
>JAOXJJ010000306.1:0-12757 GCA_025769935.1 Phoenix roebelenii | reverse complement strand
TGCATATATATACATATATATATATGCATATACATATATACGTATGTATGTAAAATCTCCAATAGCACCAATCAGAGAGCAAACAAGCAATGGATGAGATCCTAATCAAGCATATTGGGGAAGGAGATGAGAGATCCAAGACCTGTTAAAATGTGAATGATTTAGATCTGAAGTTCGTATTGAGAAAAATACAGCATTTAGCTCCCCAAAGGAAAACCTAGCATCAAGGGGCCCCACCACCCAAACATGCGAGCCATGTGGATGACTCAAGTGCTAATGTGGTAGTCATTAAGATCAACTTCTCTGATGTAATTATATATTCTTGATAATTAGAGCTGCAATAAATCTCTTTCTTTTCTTTTTTTTACCAATTTAGCCTAAACATTAGCAGGGTTTTGCACAATTTTTTCTGTCTGTGTGTGATAGGTAGGGCTTCAAACCATTTGATGGGTCCGCTGACACGCAAGCACATGCTATGGCACATTAATCAATCAACCTAATACTTCCAACTTTAATACTAAAGTAATTAAAAAGGCCTACAATAAAAGGTCAAGCTCAATTAGTTGTACGCACGAAAGAATTTGGAAAAATAGGGTCGAGTGATTGAGGTTAATGGAAAAAATAAGAGCACCCCAATTTGCACGAATAAAACAATTATCGCGCTTTGCAATGCATGAGTTAGGTTAATGGGAAAGAGCAAATCAAGAGGCCAACAAATTTATGCAGGCGTGCTTTTAGTCCCACATCAGTTATTCGCTGGATAAATCTTGAATACTTATATAAAACCAAAGAATCCAAATAATATCTTCTGACTAGGCTTTTTGGGTAAAGTCTTAAGTTGTAACAAATGCTATCAAAGCGGATCCGACCCATAACCTATGTGGACCAGGGAACACTGCAATACGAATCTATTGGGATTGACCATAGGTCGATCGTGGTACTTGTGATTAGATTTGAATGAATTTGAACTCTTAGCCTAATAAGAATGCCAGAACTTAAACGGAGAGAATATATAACGATCCGAGCCCCTGGCGTGTGTTTAGTCATATATCGATTATTTGTTGGATAAATCTTGGGTATTTATATATGATTAATGAATTCAAATAATATCTTTCGGCTATTTTTTTTGGATAAGATCGTAAATTTTGACAAAATCATTCAACTCAAAACAAGTTGACATGTGCCTC
The DNA here is from genome assembly GCA_025769935.1 of Phoenix roebelenii. Classification (NCBI taxonomy): domain Eukaryota; kingdom Viridiplantae; phylum Streptophyta; class Magnoliopsida; order Arecales; family Arecaceae; genus Phoenix; species Phoenix roebelenii. The sequence goes on along the minus strand of JAOXJJ010000306.1, from coordinate 11,570 downwards.
TCCGTCTAAGTGCCCAATTTTTGGCACCTACTCCAATGATTTTGTCAAGTCATGATGGAGACCACTACTTCCCTGCTTGATACCATATTGTTTAGTAGATTTTCTGAAGAAAAAGTTTGTTACATTTAGCAATGCTCGAGGATATGTTACATGAGAATGAGTGGCGTCTAGTTGTTCACGAGATGCTAACCATACGGTGGGACAGAATGCCTACAAAAATATATAATGATGCTTGGTGAGCGAGAGATCTTTCTTTCTAGAGACCCAGGCTGTAAGCAAAAAGGATTGGTGTTGAAGCTTCCACGGTTGTTGTTCAGACGGTGGGCCAAATCATGCAACTGGAGCAACCAGTGTCAACATTCGTGAGCTCGTGTACTGGTTACGTGCCGTAACCAAGATGTCATAGAAAGCACCTATATTTTTTGTGCTTAAATACTGATACGTGTATAAACACAGGACGGGAGTTTTGAAGACTTTAGGTCGGAGAATTGTGCCCGTTTAATCCGTTTTTCTTATTTCAATCCATTTTAAATCGAGCTGGATTAACTGTTTAATAAAATGGTCGAATTTAAATATAATTTTTTGATCTATTTAATAAATATCAATTTCGAATCGAAAAGTTTTTGTTTTATCATATATCCACATTAAACTCTTGTTTGCTTGAGGGTTGCCACCGAACATAGGGTGGAATAGCCTCCTATTCTTGTTAAAGCTACTAAAGCTGTAAACGCCTACTTTGTTCCTACTAAACTATTTAACTTGGATAAAGTTACTCCACCGAAAAAGTGAAACAAATTTGTTCTGGATAGATTCGATTTTTGCTAGCTCTAAAGCTATTTCAGTTCGCTAAATTGTCCGCAACCAAACATGGCCGAAGGTTGAAATCGGCCATATGAAGACAGAGCAAAGCACAATGCTCTGATCCAAGCCATCCTTAAGAAAAATCTCCTTATGCTCGACATCTCTCCTGTTTGGCTTCTCTACTGCACACTAATTTCTCTAGTTGCTCGGGCACCGCATGCAGGGTATAAAAGACTAAAGAAAAGAGTATTGCTGCCCATGGAGGAGAAATTATATCCTACACCCTGTGGTACCAATTCAATGAACCTTGCTATCTAGTGCTAAGAAGTTTCTTCACAACCATCCTGTGGACAATTTATGAAAGGCATAAGCTTTGATGGCCTATAATTAAAGTTATATACTAGTCAAACATTAGTCACATTATGATATGTAATGCAGCAAATAAAGGCATTGCATCAGAATGGCATGAAAACATCTTTCCCATCTAAATATCAGTTCTTTGATCCACACTTCCCATCTCAGTGTAAAATTTACGATGTCAAGATATGTTTCTACATTAGCTAACATTAATATACAAGCTGCACAACCATGATCTGGTTCAAGAGACATCTAAAAGGATAGAGATACTTCATGCAACATACACAAAACCACTTGCAGCTTTGATGCGTTCATTAAGAACCAAAAACCTCCACATTGCATACTGGGCACGCCTGAGACAGAAATTGAATGGGTGGAATCAATCTCATTTGTACTAATAAATTAATGAGTTTAACCAAATTACTTAAAATCTACTTGCGAACGATAAGATATAAATATGAGAAAATGCCTAGGAAATTTGAGACATTAATATAAAACAAGCCTTTGTTTTGGGAGAAGATCCAAGCAAGCAGAAATCTAAAAGATACAGTAATGCTGAAGATGAAAATAAACAAAACTCTAATCTAATACAAGCATAGAGGGATGGAAACCATTTGAGTTTCTTTTACAAGTACTGAAATTGACTCATTAATCTAATGGTCGTATTATGTTTTGTTTTTCACCATATTTTATATCCTGGTCAAAATGTTTATAGATGGCAAAACTAAGACTCAGAACTACGAGTCCACTTGACTGCTGGACTAGAGCCATGTCTAAGAATTAAAACTAGCTTATTAACTGAATGTGATGCATGTTTTCCATGAACCACAACATTTGGTCTCCTATCAAACATGTTTCTCTCATTGTTTGTTAGTATACAGCAATTTGACAGCTGTTCATTCCATATTTTAAGAATATAGTGATGTCCAGTTTTTCCTATAATATTACTAAATAAATCTATAATGTTTAGGTTACAGAAAGGCTCAACTATCTTTCAAGAGAAGAGACAGAAGAAGAAATCACTTTAAAAGGTTATCCACCATGACTAGAAACATGGAAACACCTTCAAGGTTTGCTCGCTGCTGCAGATCAAGATGTGTCTAATGAACTACGTGAGACGTGGAGACATGGAATTTAAGCAATCATCAGTTGCATGGATAAGGTTTTTGGGTTTCTGTTGCAAAGAAGACCATACAAACAAAGCTTTAGGCTTCAAGTTTTTGCTCATCTTAAGGTTATCTCAAAATATATGACCTACGACATAAGAAAGACATTCAGAATTTATGAATATATTGCAGGAGTTTACTAAGCCAATCAATACAAAGTAGCTTCAGTTTGGCTATTTAATTTCAACATGTTCTTAAACTACAGATTGAGCAGTCAAATTATTGATGGCTGTTACAAACCAAATAAAAATTGCAATATGATTGTTGATAATCTGTTTCCTATTTTTGACTAAGAAGTTTCCCAATGGTAACTTTCTGGTTATCAAAAGTATTTCTTTTTTTTTCTTTTAGGCGCCTGTAATATTTTCTTTGTAAGCTGATTTCTCCTTGTCAGGTTTTCCATCAACTACAAATGTCCCTGCATTCATGTCCAATCTCGAATTCATCTGGATAGGGATAGCCTAGCCATGTACAACCCTTTGAAGCAAGGTTCGCAATCTCGGACTGGACCCTGTATTTGTACCATGCTGATAAACTGCTGGATCTCGCTTTCTATTCGTGTTGTTGCAATGCTAACGAGGTACTAGCTTTTCTACAGAATTCGTACATTCAAAATGCCTGGTATAGGGATCAGTTCGGCGTACCAAGACTTGGTAACCCCTTTGTACTAAATCTCGGTTCAGTACCAGTATGGTATAATATGCCCGATATGGGGTGGTACACACCAGTACGGCGAACCTTGCTTTGAAGAATCAAGGTGCATCAGATACAAAAAAAAAAAGCTGACTAAAAACATTTACATCCTAGATTATAATAAGACTGGTCGTCGGAAAACTAAATTAACATGGATAAGTTGTGAAATAATATTGAAAAAGAAATTACCTTGTTGATCTTTAACCATTTCGTGACACAAGTTTCGTGATATTGATGTTGGCAAGGCAACATCATCAACTTATCTCGGTTCTTATAAGCCATATAACATATCACACATCTGCATGTAACAAAAACCATTGGTGAAAGGCAAACGTACAACATGAGCTCCTGCAACTCAGATAAGCAACTCATATCATATCAAATATTTTGAGCATTCAAAAATTTCCTTCAGTAATTTGCTTTTCAATTAAGCTGACTTCCTGTAAACTAATGCTCAGGATCATAATGCCTGGCTGATTTGTTATTCAGTTGCTCCTGTCAAAAACCATCTACTTCTTGTTCTAGTTCTCCATAAAGGATAGAACAAGATATACTTGCATATGATGACGGGACATCTAGAAATAATATAGAAGTAGAGTTTCATAGCAGGCTTGGTCAAGATTTCACAAAAGCATAAATTTGGTCTACCAATTAAAGTACATTGATTAAAAGCAAATACATATAATAGTAAGAAAAGAAATGAACCAACACATACTCATGTTTTTAGGCTTGGTCAGTATTTCACAAAAGCATAATCATGGCCTACCAAATATTAAAGTACTTTGATGAAAAGCAAATACACATAATAGTAAATAAAGAACTAAACCAAAACATACTCCTCGTGTTTTTCTTTCTTTGAGAATAACCCAATTTTGTATGTTGAAGTTAGCAAGAAGGATATAAGCTCATCAGATAGTCCTTTGCTTTCAGTACCTATAGCTTCACCTAACTGTTGCAATTCCTGAAATTATGAAACTCAAAATTTCAGTTGCAATGTCGATAACTGAAAACAAGTAGAAGTAGTCTCACAAATCATTAAATAAGAACAATGAATAACAGGAATGTACTTCTCATGTCAAAAGAGCAACATAAGTTACATTTGTTAATAATGGTGCCTAATTTCAATCTACATCTGAAGAAAAAACTGTCTGCACTAATTCGGCGATGTCAACTCATGAAACTCAAAGAATGATTTGCCATCATGATGCATCACACATACTTATGCAATGCAAAAGCATCAGGAGCATCGAAGTTTACAAATAACATAATCTATGGTGTTTGAGAGTTCTAATATGAAGATTCATGTATCTTTTGAGGTCGAATCATTTTAAGCCCATGTAATTCTCAGAAGCTGGAATTACTGAACTCTGGTGCCAGTCCTGTTCCCAAACAATGATCTCCTCTCTTTTTTGAAACAAAAAAAGATGTCCTCTGCTCACCAATTCCCTTGCTATGAAAAATTGTGACTTAATATTCCATTAGTTCCTCCTGCTGCTTCTTGGCTCTAAGATATATTATAAAGTTGGAGTACACTGAAAGCCTAAATTCACTGAATAAGACATCTTACAGAACCAGTAAATCAGTGTTGTCAGAATCTTTATCTTGTAAAGTGGCAGATTGTCTGCTACCTTTGGCAGTCACCAATTTTATGGCTATGTTAAACTTTTTACAACCATATTCTACTGATTTAATTTTTTTCTTTGTAAAACCCTCAGATTCCAACCTTGATCCTCAAATCTCAGGATTCACCTACTTTCTGTAACAATTTAGCATCCAGATTCCTTTCTTGAGTCAACTTACAAGAAATTTCGAGCCTATCTTTTATTCTATGCAACCCAAACCCAACCAAAACCTTTTAAGATCCTTGTCTTCTTACTCTTTTACATCATTATGTGTATCAAAGATGCATATCTTTGATTGTACTATATATATATATATATATATATATATATTTGTATGATGTGCTTATAAAGCTCATGACTATTGGCTGCTGCTAATCCGTTTACTTAAAGGGCATGTACTAAGACCCACTGGTTATGTGATACAAGAATCCCAATACTGAAATTATTATTCAGCATCATGTCATGTGCCAGGCATGTATGACTTTGTAAGCAACATTGTAGCATTCATTCCTTCTGTATAAATAGCTCAAGTTCTCCCTACACCAGTGTCAAAGACAGAAAGCGACATAATACTGAACGACTAGACCTATCAAAGATTAGCAAAACAATCAAATTTCCATATGAAGATCCAACCACTCAATGGTGCAATGAAGCAAGAATCTACTAATGGAAGGCAAAAGACCAATACATACAGAAAATTTTGTCAAAGCCTCAGTTAAAATGCACTTAAAATAAATATCTCTACAATGAATTATTATGGACGTGCATACTTTGTAGAATTGTATAAAATCCATAAATTTAGCACAAGTTATAGACCAAGTTTGCTCAATGGATATCGAAAAGCTGTAGCTTGTGACATATCACACAAGTTTACAAGATACTCACCAGACTGAGGACAAGGATATGAGGAAGCAAGAGTATGTAGAGCTGGTGGGTGCAGTGGCACTGAGTTATAATGTGAAAATTTTGAATTATATTTATATGGAGAGCACTCCAATCATCAGTTAGACGAGTTAAACAACAAGGCTTGTGACACTCAGGCACAAAGCCAGATGACCTAAGTGGAGATGAGAGCTAGTACATATGAAGTATTAGCTCTGGAGAAAGATTGACATCTTGCTTCTTTCTCTTCCAAGAGATGGAATAGTATCTTGAAAGATGTAAGCATAACTGAGCTTGCAGTTCCTTTATAATATGCATATACATATTCATATGCATACATATGTGTTTGTGTGTGCGCGTGTGTGCGTGTGTGTGTGTCAATGTATACATGTGTGTATTGAAAAAACAGGTATTGACAAACACACCTCATAAGTCATGTTATCTGGGTCGATACCATCTTCCTGCGCAACCTGTGTATAACCAATCATAAATAACTTCAGTTTCAGATGTATGAAATGATGCATTTCCAGAGAATCATAAACTAGAATGCAAATTACCTGAACAGGCGAGCTTGCAAAATCGAGTTCAAGATTAGCAGAGGAAGATTGTGTGGGGTCTGTGTCTTGAAGAACTATGCCAAGAGAATATACATTAGTGCCAGAACTATTAAATGGTCAATACCAGACTAAGAATTATAAATGCTACAATTTCAGTAGTTTCTCTTATAAGTCTAATTGAAAGAGCAGTTAGAATATTGCATCTAAATTACTGACTCCAACATATAAGAAGTAGCATATTTTTGAGAAAGTCAACAGTTAATGATTTTGATATAACTGCTGCAACATCGATACAGTAAAAGCAGTTAACAGATTAAATCTATAATGATTCTTTGGTTCATTGAATAGACACTATTACTTGTTATCAAAATATATATGCTATAGTTTATCTTCATAAGCTACATTTTACAAACTTCATCTCATTAATAGAGAAGAGATTCACATAAACAATAAAGCCTAAGTAATAGATAGAAACATGAACTGAGACAAGCAATGTCCCATCAAATTGGTATCAGCTTGATGGGTTATCCTTCGCCACTTGTACCAACCCAAGGCCCAGTCCTCCAAATGGAGGAATTAATGATAAACATGCAGCAATGTAGTGAACAATATAATCATGATACAAGCATAACAGACAAATAACTTAACTCCCATAAGTACTTCAAGAAAAACAAAATTGCTTGGAGACTGTCTTTACCAGCCTCTCTTCCAGTAATTCCACCAAGGGAAGCACCAGCAAGGTGATTCTCCAACTCTTGCAGTTCTCTAGCTAGAGCTTCATCTCGAGATAGTTGTGACTCAATTATTGCAGTTGTCAAAGAATTTCTTCCTGCTTCCTTCGAGACATGATCATGATTGTGTCTAGAATTGTTACTTGAAGAAGCCCTTGTTGTATCACCCTGAGCATTTCTTAGGAAGGATTCATATACATTTTCCTGCACAGAGAGGTTACACAAAATAATAAAACAACATTATAGAATAGTTTTGCAATTATTAGGAGTTTACTGATATGAAAACTGACTACTGATTCTGGAGTTAGCTTAGGGCCCATTTGGTATTGCTTTTCTTTTCTGTTTTTGTTTTCAAAAACCCAAGAAGCAAAACGAACTAGACCAAAAACATATGTGATAGAACCATTTTATTTTGTTAAATTGTTTGTAAAATCTTTAGAGCTTTTGCTAGCAAAGATATATTGCTTTCAGGAAAAGGCAAAAATAAAAGCAGGGAATAGCATAAGTTTTATGCAAATGCTATCCCTAGTATCAATTTGCATGAGGTATTTCACAAACTTGTAGAGAAACAAAAACACAAAAACAACAATGATACCAAACAGGCCCTAATTTCTTTCGAAAAAGTTGCAATATGTGCTACCATATACTTTGTCAATACCTACACTACAAACATGTAGGTATGGTTTAAACATTCACATGGAACCATGATGATGTTCCACTCTAGTTCTCATGTGAGACTGATGAAGTAACATCTTTGGTGACGCAAGCAATTGTTCTTGTAAGAGAGTCAAACTAAATGATACTACCAGTTAAGTTGTACTTAGATTGATCTCTAAACTTTTCTATCTGGTGAGTCAAGGTTTTTTCCTTTTTTATTTTTGATGATTACTATGTGATTTAGAGAATCCATGTGATTGACTGATTAAATTATTCGAGTGCATATTTATGGAACCAAAGAATTTAAAATAGTAAGATCATCAGAGTCAGTTCCCTGAGAGCCATATAACAAGCTTATTGGATGCATATCTGCATGAAAAAAATACAAGGCTATTGAACCTTTGAAAAAATACAAATTTGATGAAGGAACTACTGCTGCAGCCCATTTTGTCACATTCTATTGAGAAAAAAACGTCATTTAACTAATTGTAAGTTCAATATTTGAATATCATTGGAAGTGTAAAAGGGTTATAATTTTCTAAGGAACATATATACAGCACCAGTCTTGAGAGGACAAGAGGGAATGAGTATGTTTCTCCCTGCAATGTACTAGATGGATCTCTCCAGGAGCATGAGAAATGCACAACAAAAATGACAGGAAAAATGAAAGGGGAGGTTATGTCCACAAGAAGAATAAGGGAGAGGTTTCACTGATTAAGAACAAAGTGTCGAGTGCACTTCCTGGTGTATTCTCACTCCACTTGTTACAAGAAAAACACTCAAGAAAGCTCACAAAAATACCTTGCAGAACATTATAGAAGAGGTTTTCATAGAATTTAATTGGATAGCAGGAGTTATATCTTCCACATTGAGCCTATAGCCACTAGTTTTCTGGACAAAATGAAGTCCTGTGATAAACCAAAGTTTTGGCAAAATTTACGAAATGGCCTCCCGTGAGTCTATCCTCAAATGCAAGTGACTCACACTCCATTCACTATTCTTTTATTCCAGTGGCTGTCCCCTTGTAAAAGTTCTTTCTGCATGAAATCCTGGAGTCACCACAATTAAGAGCAGGAAGAGAATGCAGCTCCCTTTCCTTCAGAAAAAGCACCAGCTCACTCTAATTTGTTTAAAAGACATCATTTTATTGGCCACTTTGAGTTCACTTTCTCAAATGATCACCACAGTTGTAGCTGAGTTGTAGCTGAAATGAAATAGTCACCAATATTATCTACCATTTTGCCTTCATGTTAGCGGACAAAACAAAGTAACATATCAGTTTGAGAACAACGATAATTTTCTAAATCATGATCTGAAAATATCTAGTCATTTGGCAATTCTTGGAACACAATTGATACAAATAATTTTAGAAAGAATAAGCTCAAAATTGCCAAGTTGCAACTATATCACCAAAATCTTTAAAAAACAACAACAAAAAAAAAAAATCAATTCAAGCCCACCTGAGATTGAAGATCTTCTGCCAGTGCAGAAATATCATGATCATTGAAATATCCTCCATAATTCTCTTCCACCACACAAGGGACCGGGGCATTTACGTAATAAACATTTGATTGCTGCTTTCCCTTCATCTCAAATTCCATTCCCATGATGGCCACCTAATTTGGAAAAAAAAAATCCAAATGCTGAATACTACTGGAAATCATCCAGAATGCACATAGACACACATATGACATCGAATTTATTACTAAATATAAAAAAGTAGATTTGGAACATTACTCCTCCTGTTTTGTAGGAAATTTAAGGATGATTATTGCTGCATACTTGTGACCAGACATTGTAAATAGTAAAGTAGAAAAGGACAAAGATTTAAGCAATTGAAATGGCAAAGTGCAACTTCATATGCAAAGTTTCAAAATTTTCATAAAGCTAAATATAAACAAAGAAGAATAAAATAAAACCAAATTTACAGATAAAACTCCAATTTTTCTAATTGGATCTAAAATTTTACTATTTTCTCTTTCCAAAAAGCAATACAATTTTAATCTGTACTGTCTGATGCTTCTCAGAAAGCATAGCACAGAACAGAAATGTTTGATAAATACTCAATAAATAACAAGGAGGGCAACATGAGATAAACATGGTTGTATCAGAACACAAAATATTCACAGTGATTAAGTCAACTTAACTTACAGAGAATGGGTTTTAATGTTGTCTATGGAAAAAGTAATTGGATCAGTTAACACAGTGTCGAACGATGAGCCGTTGATTTTTTAGTGCTTTCTCACCTCACTGGGATATGAATCTTAAAGGCTCCTGTATGGGTATGGTGAAGTAGTAGAGAACATACCATCCATTCTTGCACCATGGCATAACTTCAGTACTTATGGATTATCGTATAATACATATACATTTTGCTCTTAGTTTTTTATGTTCCCAGATACTTTCCAAATTTGTATTTTGCCAGATCTTTGAAATTTCTGAACGTTTTTTCCTCATTAAATCAAATCCAAGTGATGAATTCGGGGCCATGATCTTGGTGCCTTAAATAACAAACTATTGAGTCAACCTCCTACACAGGGGGCACCATCTTCTATCAAGATACTCTTACAATGCAATCCTTTCTTATCAGAGTGACCTCTTGCATTGAAGATTAATCCAATTTATTTCTTTATTTGGTCCCGTAGTTTTCATAACACAATTAACTACACCTAATTATGGAAAGAATTTTCTTTATGAGAAATATTTATGTCTCAACATAATAAAGGCCACATGTTTAAAGATCATAAACCGAATAATAATTAACCATCGACAGCTTCCTCTCTGATCATAGCGGAAAGATCACAATACAAGCACGAAAGAAACAAAATCCAGCACCATAAAGAAAGTCCCAGAAACGAATCCCAAAAGTCACGAGCATCACACACCTAAAGATCCTTCATTTTCCCCAATCGGGTCAAGAAATCCTAGCGGCAAGTAGCAAGATCCCTTTTTTCTTGCAGCTCAACACTTTCACAAATTCCTTTCATCACTGACCCAAGATCTTCGCACCAAATTATGAAGAAATAAACGAAATTTTCACAAGAAAACAATATAATAGAAGCAAATCTAGGAGGAGGAGGAGGAACTATAATCTCACCTGCGGAGGGGCTTCTGGTCTCTCGCCCACTACCCTTGGGGTCCGTGGAGTCCTGGAGATCAGTCTATAAGCGGAGAAATTATCGGTTGGACCAGGTCCACCATCTCAACGGTGGACCAGTTCCTAGCATGCAAACAAAGAGAAAAAGGACGCGGAGACAACGGCTAAATTCTAATTGATGGATTAGACGTGGTGGACCAGTCCAATAGTCTCTCACCAAATTAACCTCCCATATTTAAATAATTCAAAATTAAATTTGGGCGCCTATCATCCACCGTGCATACGCTTTACGATTTGGATCGATTCACTGATCGGGTCTGGCCCATGCAATAATTTCTCGGAGGGAACGGAGCGACACAAGCGTATTTACTCCCGCGGCGTCAACTCTTTTGCTCCCAAGGATGACTTTTACCTTCAAACCGTTCATTTCCTGGAAGGACTCCTACCTCAAGTCTTGATCATTTTTGAATGGATCTCCATGCTTGGATTTGACAAGCATGATTCCTTCGGTAGCTTATGTAATGATTGAAAAAGGAAAATTAATAAAACTTGGTAGCTTCTGTAACTATTCCTTCGATAGTTTTTGTGATAGTTTTTGTAATCATTGAAAGGAAAATATATCAACAAATTGGAGTTCATTTGTTAGGTGCATACCTAAAAGGGGCGTTTGGTAACCCCAACAAGATCACCATGGTGTTCTAAGATCCCCGATAATCCGAGCGCTGGGATGATTTGATCCCCAGTGATTTAAGATCAATGTGTTTGGTAGGCCAAGCTCTAGTGATTAAAAATCTTCGAGTATCCATGAGTAACTTGTTTGATATAGTACGAAGATCCAAGATTACCGAACACATAATACTACAAATATCTATGATATATCTTAGATGGATTTTTTATATGTTTTTAATTTTCATGAATCAAAAATGTAAGTCAATATGCTAATTCCTATAATAGCTCCATAATTTTGTCACATGTTCTACTTTTGTAGCCCTTATCATATATTTATT
>JAOXJJ010000304.1:414392-430642 GCA_025769935.1 Phoenix roebelenii | reverse complement strand
GCGCGGTCGGCCGCGTGCGGTGGCAGAGGGTGCAGAACCTCGCGCAGGCGCTGTGGAGGGCCTGTTCGAGGTTGGGCCGACTGCTGCCATGCTTGGCCAAAGCTCGGCCAAGTCTCCAAGCAATGGGATTTGCTCGAATCTTGGCTTTGGGCGAGGTTCTCCTTGTTTGTCCCTGCTGAAATTTGACTCGGCGGAGCGGGGTTTGCAACACCAAGGCCACAGAAAAAAAAAATTAAATTTTTTTTAAGTGAAGCCGGCAAATCACTTGATGAAATTTAAAGTGGATATGTGACAAGTTATTACAAGACACAATACAACAGATGAAGATGGACCTTACGGACAAGATACATGAGAAAATAAGTTGATCTCAGTCCAACTTATACAGAACTAAAGATATCTTACAAAAGCAATCAGCAGGAAAAAGGTCCCAAATGATGGAAAGTACTTCAAAGTTCAAACTAAGAATTGCCGAATTGGTATTGGGTGTCGTACCTGTCGGTGATCGGTTTGGCTCGGTACCAGGCCCGTACCGAGAAAAAACAACCGGAGCCAGAGAAGGAGAAGAGAAATAGAAAGTGAGCGGGGGAGGGAGGGAGGAGAGGCCGCGGGCGCCTGTGGGGGGCCGGTGGAGGCCGCAGGGGGGCTGCGGGGTGTGGCAGAGGCCGAGGCCACAAAAAAAATGGAGATTTTTAAGTGAAGTCGGCAAATCACTTGCCGATTTCATTTAAAAAAAAATAATTTTTTAATTTCGAAATTTTTAAGTGAAGTGGGCAAGCAATTTGCCGACTTTACTTAAACATTTTCAATTTTTTTTCCGCGATCGCGGCCCCAGCCTCCGCCGCGGCCCAGCGGCCTCTACTCAACGCCCTCTCTGCAGCCCTCCGCAAGCGTCCACGGCCGCTTATTCTCCCTCCCTCCCTGCTCGCTTTCTCTTTCTCTTCGTCTTTTCTAACTCCGGTAGCGAACCGGTTTCAAAGTTGCAACCGTACCGGTAGGCCAAGATGGTGTTCCGGATTTTCTGAAAATATAAAAAATTGGTGTCTGCTTGTTCAAATTGGTTGGGTTAGGCTTGTTCAATGTGGCCTTAAACGATCAAGCATACTCCAATGCCTTGGTAGAAATAAACTCAACCTCAAGTATGACAAATTCCTCTATGTCTACACCTAGTAGATAAATGGTGGTTCATGATAAAGTTGTACCATTTTCTGCTGGTTACAGCACTTCAAATACAGCAGCATCATTAGAACTTAATGATGACTGGAAGCTTACAATTGAAATGATCCTAGAAGACTATCAAAATTGCCATTGCTAATGCATGTAGAGGCAAGGTATCATTGTAATTGGCCTAGTTCCTAACATATGATCTCCTTGCTTGAGGTATTTCTACTAGGTGACTTTCATATTGCTCTCTTATGCTTATATATCCTCTTAGTTGGCATTCTGCTGATGCTTAAGTCTCTACCATGTAGGTTACCATGTGTTATATTATTATCAAAAAAAAAATGACATTTTGCACTATAAAATAATATAAAATATGATATACCTTTAATTTTAATTCATATTCTTTTTGACTGTTTCGGTATGAAGCCATTGAAGCTCCAAAACAGTATACTCTACAGAAGATTTCTGTTTAATTTTCTTGACTTATTTTGTTTTCCTTTATTTTTTTCTATTTTTTGCATTTTTTTTGCTCTAATTATATATCTCTTTGAAGCAAGAACTCATTTCTCCTGGACTAAATGAAATCGGAAACCAAATATTTCAACCTTGCCATCACTCTAAGTGGAAAAGTGCAGAGGTAAGATACCAAACAAACATTCAATATTATAGAGGAACCATCTGGTGATGTGACCATATATAGGTTCCAAAATAAAGTCGATAACCAAGCCAATCCATGAGAACAAAAGGTGATGGACAAAATAACCAAAATAAGCTATATGCCACAGTACATGTTGTCAGTAAGTGTGGTGGAACAAAGATTGGGAAAAAAATGAACTCTATGAATTAATATGCTTTGTATCATATTCCCACTGATGATGTTATTTTTTTGCTTAAATATCATGAAAAGATCAAGAAGAATCTAAATTATATACACATCTCAACTTGGAGTAGCATATAATAAGAGTATGATAAACAGTCAGAATGCCAACTAAGAGGATATATAAAAGCATAAGCAATAAGCATAAGAGAGCAATGACAATTTTGAGCATTAGTTCAGTGAAAATAGAGCTAGTTACCAATCATTGTGGACCTACACCATGTGTCTACATTGTAAATCTATCTTCTTAGTTCTTACACAGGTCATGTGTGAACTGATAAATGATATTCTAGAGCAAGCTCCATTTGCATATTTTTACAAGACAACAGCTGGATGCTTAACTATTGCTGAAAAAGGCAGGTGGATGCTTAACTAAATGATTTAGAATAGCTTTCCAGGAGAAGTGTCTAAGTATTAGTTGAACTAACAATATGAGGACCTAGTGATTACAGATAGCCCAGAGATGCTATAAAGTGATTACTTGTTACATCTCTTATGTGAAAGGATAAAAGAAATGGAATGTACTTCCACTATAGCCAGATCAAGATGGATTAAGTGGAAAATGTGATTCTAAAGTGTTCTGCGATCACTGCTTGCCAGCTAAATTTCAGAGTAATGTCAATAAGGTTGATAAAGTCATCAAAGTTAGAAAATTGGTAATATAGTAAACACAAATACAAGATGAGCATTGTAAAGTAAGAAAGTTGATAACTTGATGTCGTGAGGCTCTGGGGATTCATGTGATAGATTGAGCACATAAAAGAAAACTTGGGGGTTACACCAATAACGACAAGGTGATGATGAACCAATCTTGACCATGTGGTCATGTTGCCATGCAGACCAATGGAGACCTTGGCAAAAAAAGGTGCTCCAATTTATCCTGAAGGGTCCAGAAAAGTCTGAGAATAGCCTAAAAAGGCCTAGATAGAAGTTGCAAAAAAATCTTCAGACACTTTTTGTTGACTGATTATAAGAATTAAGTAGTGAATAGGTAGGATATAACTTATTGGTAATGGTTGAACTGATGAAAAAATGTCATTATACAAGAAGGAAACCTATCTAAATGCACTTTTTGAAAACCCTTTCTCAGTTTCTAGAGATTGTGGAAACTAAAAAAAAATCTAGATTTCATTTTTTATTTTTTTTGAAAACTGAAACCAACCATGGTCACCACCACCACCTCTGTCATCACTGTCGCCACCAACCTGGCAGCCCTCGCAGCTGCCCTCTGGCCACTGCCAGCCCAGCCAAATACAGCCCAAGTGACTGCCAAAGAAGTTTTAGGCTTCCATGTTCAAAAAAAAAAAAGAAGAAAGAAAGTGGCCTAGTTTTCATGAAAATTGAAACCTGAAAACTACAAGTGATGCCAAACACAACCAAAGTTTTCTGAGAAATTATGTATCATGATTTACACATGGTCACATTTTATAGGTACCAAATCTAATTGTTACAACAAAGACCAGGTAATCATTATTTTTAATCAGAACTTGGTTTAAGCATCTACTAGTAAAATGGTGAAATTGAGAAATAGAAACATGACAAGATGCACCATAATATCAAGATTGTAGAGGAAGAAGAATTAACAATGGCCAATAATCTTTAATAATCGAAAAACCCTTTTAGGTCTGGAAACCTTTCATATCTGACTTTACATGAAACAACTCACATTGAAAATACTCAGCTGTATGATTCATCAACCCAGTAATGTATCAAAGATTATTTTATACTACTAAGATTTTATTCCTTCAGGCAGAAAATAAGCAGTATCAAGCTCATTAAAATCCAATTCCACATACTATCCAAATTCAAATCTTTTATAATGTAGAATAAATCTACTATTAGAATATGCATAGCATATTATTACTGTTCAAACCAAAAACTGTCAGAGCAGCCATAGAAGCTGGATCATCCTGAGCACCTTTGACACATACAATTTAATTTGACTCACCAGATAATCATAACCTGTTTTAGGATAAAAAAGAATCAGAAATAAACCTTCCCCAATCCCCCAAGACTGGTCCTGCACCAGCAGCTCGCGCTTCTCTTCCATCTTCAGTGAACCCATAAGCAATGGTGCCTGTACCTGCAATCAGTACACAGCCATGGAGCTTTCCCATTGTACCACTAGCCAGTGCTGCCACGGAATCATTTTCCACGTAGAACTTCACATGGCTTGGAAATATATCTCTGGTAGAAGGACAGCAAAACTTAGATGTAATAAAATTTTCAATCCCCAAATCATTTGAAAGGTGCAGCAAGGCATGGCTAAATAACATTTCTGACAAAAATCAAAAATGCTAGAATTTAAACAATGAAAAAGTTTATATATGTCAAAAGATGCAAGTGGTTATAGATAGATTTATTGGCAGCAGAGGATTTCTCAATCATCTTTTAGTTACCAAGATGATGCAAACAGTGAAAACCAGCCCACTCCCAACGGTGAACAAAAACCAATACAAATACAATGCTATCCCACACCAAATGATCTTCTATTATTGCCCTTTAATTTGTAGACAGATACGTATGAAAAAGAACGAAGTTGAATGAGGTATTCAGCCAGTGTAGTCACTGTAGTGAAAGACCTGCAAATCAGGCAGCACATTCAGGAAGGAAAAGGAGAGGAGGAGAAGGGGGCACGCACGTGCGAGGGGGGAAGGGAGGGATGGGCAACATATGCATTTTTGGCACTGTAGATTTCTTACAATCTTTTATACATTATCTTTAATTGGGCATGTAGTTGTAACATCTAGCGATTGCTGCTCCAAATTAACAACTGCTTAGATTGTTACGAGTTATCTAGTAATCAGGCTACAATTAATAACTATATAATCTGTATAATCACATAGACTTAGCTGTGTTTTATACAGAATATTGATTTTAAATCTCGAAAAGGAAAATATATTAGGATTTTGTTTGAAAATGTGAATGCAATGTTTTAAAGACAGGGATAAGTAGCTGCATTATAATAGATCAATGCTTCACTTGTTCCCCTAAATTATCAAAAGGAGTAGATTTCAAGGATTGGCAACTCAAGCCAGTAAAAGACTAAGAAAAGTAAGCCAGCTCAGCAACCATAACCAACTTCTATAATCATTTTTTTGTAAATCCAAAGGGTGAAAATATAGAGACTTGTTATAAGGTCAAGAATCCAAATGAATCTCCACAAGCATGCAAACTGCAAGATAAGTGGTCCTCAAGTACTTGTAGAAAACTGAAAGCCATTGTCATACGAACGGAAATATGTTTTTCCAACATCTTTAGTTACCTTCACAAAGTTTAATAAAAAAAACCATCAACATATTTAATTCCATCCTTGTATTAGATAAAATTCCATGAATGGATATTCAAAGTCCACTTACAAAGTTAGATTTCCAAATATGATATTTTTTTCAGTATTCCTCAAAATGTTGGCTAGCAAATGTTTCAAAAGTTATAAAACCCCAACCGTCATGAATATCCTTTGTCATCTGAAAGTTAAATTTCCATTCAGAAAAATGTGTTCCTTACAAATATGATTAGCAAATGTACGACCTCGGATAAAAAAAAATTGAAAGTAGGCAAAAGTTATTTAATAAGTTTATAGAAAGAAGATTTATTTAACACTCTTCAGTCTGGTTGTCCGATACTTTGACTTGGTAAAGCAATTTATTAAACAACTATGATAACAATTTAACTAAAGCAACATTGAGAATGGACCAACTCTGGCAGCAGGGAGGAAATTATCATAAAATAGAGAGCAGAACTATAAATCCCCTCATATAACTGAACGTAGCATTTTTATTTAAAAGAATATGCAACATAGTAAAATTTGATGTCTTAGTTTTCGAAAGCCATCCCGTTGGAATGGAGAAGGCAAAAATTTTACAAGAATCTAGGACCGCAAAAGAATTAAAGGATTTAATTTTAAACAGTTCCGTCGCTTCCCAGAAGTTAAGGGACGGACCTTAGCCAATCCAGTATTCTCTGTTGATCTGTAGGATGATTTACACCAGATACAGCTAAGCAAACTGCCTGAACAGCTGCACGACTAGAACAAGCCTTTGAAAGGGCTTCAGCCATAACCTCCTCTAGGGTCTTCCTAGCTGCAGTTTCTGCAGAACTCAAGATAAATACAACCCTTTCAATGTTCATCAGTTTAACAATAAAATTTATTAACTCAAGGTCAGATTCTTTACATATATAGACATTATTCTGCCAATTATGTGGCTAAACTAAAAAGTATAAGAAATTTAAATCGGTTAATTAGATGATATTAGCAGTTCACTACTATGCTATCAACAACTGAAAAGAATCATCAAAGCACGCAAAATATTTATCTTCAGACATTTATTATGAACTGTTAGATATTTTTTCCATAACCATTAAGCAAGATAAATTAAATCATCATATTAAGTTTATTTGTGAATCTGACTCTTCTTAAAATCTTCTAATCAAATGTATTTCCCTCACAATAAAAGATAAACAGGATTAAACTTGCAGTTTTAAAACAAGTTGACTAAGAGAGAATTCAGGACCTTCAAGAGCATTTAAGCATCAACAGCTGAACAACATTTGCTAAAGTTGTGAGAGGAGGTTGTGTGCGTGATGGGAGGGGGCGGGTGCTCTTTCAGATCTATTGCACAACTTTCCATTATACTGTTTACAATACCTAAGGGCACATTAGAATAAGAAGGAAGCCACCTACACAAGTTTGTAGGATTTAATTGTTCTCCAAAAGTAAGGCCCAATCACTAACGAGTCACCTCCCACACATCCACTAATTATATTCCTCTAGCAAATTGTAACTCCAAGCACCATCAAACAAACGGAAAATTGTCAGGTTTGAATCATGCAACCATATAAACAACCAAATTTTGTCCTCTCTCTTCCCATAGTCAACCTAATTACCACCTTCTTTATTACTCCTCTAGCTATAAAGACAAACAACAAACATGGCATAGCCAAAAGGCGCCTAAATTGCAAAATCTGTCAATAACCATGAACTTGTGTCGGAATAATATGATATCCAATTCCAGGTGATGTATAATGTATATGGGGACATCAACCACACATCAGACAGTTCATAAGCAACCAACTTTGTGATGTAGTACAGATCTTTTAATGCCCCAGCCACCATACTAGATGATGCATTCAATGCCTACTGCCATGCATCAGACTATTCAAAGTGTAATTTAGTTGATTTGAGTTAAATTTCTCTATGTAGAAATTCAAATTTGAGTCAAATACTAACAGCACCATCAAGTCCTAGCTATTGCAAAGGCCCCTAGAAGCCATAAATACCATATATTCTATATATAATTTATCATCATGACTAATGGAGCTTTAAATTTCTTCTTAAATTCACTTGTGTCATGTGACATTGTGTGAGAAGCTGTGGTTCGCGGCTATGGTTCAGAAGAAGATACATGTGAGGCCATGATATTTCAAATTTTCAACTGAGGTCCTATGAAGACCAAAGGTAAAGCAAGAATGGTGCAACCTCTTTCTTTATCCTACTACCTACACTGTTTTACATGAACCCCTTAAAGGTCAATTATTTAGCTTCCGCAGCCATTGTTTTATTTTGCTTTCACTTGGTTATAAGCTCTTCTCAGAGCATGAAATCTTCGATTATGCTGCAACAAGGGGGCTCTCATCTCGTACTTGAATCAAAATGCTTGTGACGATTAAACTTTTCCTATCTTATTATATCACAGAAAAATACTCCTCCATATCCCTTTTGCAGCTTGCTTATTCATTGTCTTATTGGTATCGAAACATTAAATACTTTCTTCAAATTTATAGGACTTTGTAGAGCCCAGTAACAAGAAGACCTCTTTTTGAGCTGCTGATAGAGTAAGAAGAGGACATCTAAAAAAATATTCCAACAACCAAGAGAAAGAGAGAGATTACAAGAATATAAGAAGTAAATTATTCAAAAGGATTCTTATAACCAAGCAAGCAGTGAGAGATCCACAATATCAATAGAAATAAAAGAATAGTTGCAAAAATAAAAGATAAAAATCATCCACCTTGATTAAGCTTTTCTAAGCAAGGATTGGCAAGCCGAACTGAACCGTCCAGTTCGGACCGTACGGAGCCGACCTAGTGAGAAACGGGGTTGGTTCGGCCTATGGAGTTGGTTCCGACCTCGAACCGACCGGAAAAGGTCCGAACCGGACCATACTAGTCAGAACCGGCTTGGAACCGACCGGAACCGGCTTGAAACCGGCCGGAACCGACTTGAAACTGGCCGGAACCATTCAAACTCGATGTGAACCGGACGATCCGGTTCTGAACCAGACCCTCTCAACTAACCTTTCTATGCTGATAAAATGATGTTGGGAAGGCCCGAGAAGGTTTTTCCAACATCATTTGTAAGCGACGGAGAGCTTTCCGGCTTTCCCAACATCCTTACGATGAAAATCACACCGATTCAACACTTCAGAAGAAAGATCCAAGTCTAAATAAGGTGTGCTTCCTCTTTCCAATCTCATTCTCCAATTTTTTGGGAGGACTTTAAAAAATAGCTCAAAAATTGCAAAATAAGATAAAATCATGCCAAAATTTTTGATTTGGGCTTGATTTTATTATATGTTGCAGATCTATGGATAATCTACACGATGACATAAAAATTTTAATTTTTGAATTATATATAATTTTAAAAAATTAAAAATATATTTTTAAATTAAAAAATAAAAAAATATATATAGAAAATAAAAATAAATAAAAAATAAAATCAGAAGCGTATTTAGGAGCATGTAAGCTACTCTACAACAAAATTTGGTGTCCATTTATTTAAGTCTTGATGCAATCATGTGCACAATGGCTTAGGCCTAAATTTGAAAAAAAAAATGAAAAATAAGTAGCATTTGATACATGCCCACAGGCTTAGAAAAATATATGTAACATCTATTGTTGACTTTTATATAGATCTAAGTTAAAATTAATATTGTAAAAATTATTTTTAAATTTAAAAAATAAATAAAAATATATAAATAATATCAAAAATTGTGAAAAATTAGTAGTACGTATTACATAATTCAAAATTAATTTTTGAAGTAGAAAACATATTTTTCTGAATTTATGATATTTAAACATATTTTTAAATTTAAAAATGTTAAAAATATATAAATATATAAATAAATATGAAAATTTATTATTATTTATTAGATAAATGAGATGTACTTTTTGATGTAAAAAATTATCTTTATCGTAATGAAATTTTGCTATTTTTAAAAAATTGATAAACTGACGTAGTTGATAAATCTGCAGAAATTGAGCCATCGAGAAAAAAGAGCCAGATCGTGATATTGGTTGGGATCATAGGCAAATGCTCTCAGATTGACATCATTAGAAGTGCAACTAGTGCAATATAGAGTTCGAAGAAGGAGAGGTAATCAGATTGAAGCAGCGCTTAGCTGATGATTATCTCGACGTATCTGTGTCGAAAATGCATACAGAAGATTCGGCAGCTGATGGAGAAGCACTCTGCTGATTTCAGAGCAGCAAAAGAGAAGGTTTTCAAGAAGAAGACAGAGGTGGACCACCAAGTGGTAGAGCTACCTTCCTATCACTCCAGGGAGTCGGAGAAGGTGTCCGCTTCAGATGATGAGGAGGCACAAATCCAGACTACCATGCAAGCGAGCCTGAATGATAATGGTAGCAAGATGAGATGGCCAGGCATAGGGGCTCCATATAGGCCCTCATACTCCAAGTGGAGCTTTGGTTCTGCGAGCAGTAGGATAGATCCAGAATTCAGGAGGACCTCCTTGGTCAGAAAGACCGTCAGCAGAGGCGGTGGTCGTATTGCATCTATGCTGGAGGCTTTTAGTAGCAAAAAAAATCATCCAGAGAATTATACCTTTAGCTGCAATCTATGATTTAGATTTGCATGTCTTTTCCAGCAGAGATTCGAAGCAGCAAAGGGTTGAGACAATGCTGAAGAAGGATATGTGGTGAGCTATTGGATCCTGGTTCCACTTCAGTTACATCCCAACAAATATGATGGTCTACCACTTCTATAGGTCTGCCACTTCTGCCATAGAATCTGTCGGCCCCGGTGTAGATTCTTTAGGCCCAAAGGGCATCTACGGTGAGCTTCTTGGCAGAAATAAGAAGTTAGAGAAATGGATTACCTTATACAAGAGCCAGTGGTCCATACATGGACTGATGGTGATGCGTGATGATTGGATTGGTCATGCCAAATGGAGCATTATCAACTTTCTGACATATTGTGATACAAAGACTTTCTTCCGAAAGTTGGTGGATGCTTCTGATCAAGTGCACGACGCCACGTACATCCTCAAACTGATGGAGAAGGTGATTGATCGGGTACAAAAGAAGAATGTCGTGCAGGTCATCACTGATAATGAGCTGCAATATAAGATCGTTAGGAAGATCTTGATGGAGCGGCTTTTGGATCTTATGCGTTGCACATTGTATCGACCCCATGTTGATTGACATCACGAAGATTCGTATGGTGCGGAAAACAGTGGAGACCATGGTCTGCCGTACCGGTCCGGCCTGAGACCGGTACCGGATCAGCGTGGAATCCGGTACTGGTAGTTTGTTATTGAAAAACCGGTACGGAACCGGTACGGGACCGGTACTGGACCGGTACAGGACCGATTTCGTACCGATCTGGGCCGCCACCGGTACGCCGACCGGTACCGGTACGGCGGACCTTGGTGGAGACAGCCCAAACCATCACCAAGTATATTTATAACCATACATGAGTCCTTTCGCTGATGAGAAGCTATGCAGGGAGAGAGATCTTGAGATTAGGAGACACACGGTTTGCTATCAACTACGTTGCACTTGATAGCCTTCTTGAGAAGAAAATAGTTCTACGTCAGATGTTTGTCAGTCTCGAATGGCAGAAAAGTAGATATGCAAGCGCCGACACTGAAGGGAGCATTGTCAGGATTTGGTGATGAGCCAAAAAGATATTCTAACAACAGGCCACTACGATAGTGAAGACTATCAGACCGTTGTATGAAGTGTTTCGGACCATGGACGGCGATAGGTACCCCTAGATGAGCTTTTTGTATTACATGATAGAGAGAACAAAAATTTAGATCATGGAGGCAGATCCGACGTATGCCCATGAGTACATTGAAATCATTGAGCGGCGGTAGAATTATCAGATGGGTAAGAACTTGCATCTAACAGATAAGCAAGAACATTGAAAATTAGACTGCTCCTGTAGTTGCACAATTTTACTAAGACAATAACGAACTCTATCTGTAGCATATTACCTAAACCCTCAGTTTCGGTACACCATAGTTGGAATCGATATGGATAACGAACTTCTAGCTGCTCTATGTAATGTGATTTATAAAATGGAGCCTGATTTAGAAGTCACGGCCCTATGTCTAGAAAATGTAAGTTAACTTAAGTGGCATGTGTAAGTTAATTGGTATCTTCAATTATTAACAAATTACAACACGATTTTTTCCACAAACCAAAATATTTAAAGAGGATACCGACAGCTTTAGAATTTCGGCAGTTGTCGTAAGTAAGAAAAGTATGAACTCAGATATATTACACATCAGGAGGATATTTACCTGACATTAGATGGTTACTAATATGATATTATCTTATATGTAATTTCTTCAATATTTTTGTAGTTGAATAGTGGATTCATTTTGGTTTGTCCGCGGAAAATCTTAAATGGATCGCTATCCGAATTCTCTTTCAGACGGTCTCCTCGAGTGGTTGTAAGCGCAAATAGTGCACTTTCGCCCTCATCCACTGTAAGCAAAGAAATTGTTTGACACAGAAGCGCCTCAACGACTTTGTATATGTTCACTACAATCTGAGGTTGACGCTGAAGTGCATTCAGGAGAAAGTGAAGCTAAAGTACACATATCCAATTTATAGTGCTTTTGCTGATGATGAGGATGATTCTATAATCGGAAGGCTTGTGGGCCAGCAGCATGAGCCGAAGCTTGATGAGCGAAGATCGCCTCCATGACTGGCCAGTTTTGTAGCTAGCGAGGCTAGAGTCGATGCAGGACAATGGATAAAGAGTAATATTCTATGCATCCTTCCAGCTGATCAGCCACAGCCATAGGAGCGTCGATCACTACATGACTCCTTGTTCGAGACATCTTCTCAGATATATGATCGAGAGATGCTTAGACGAGGCTACTACGCTATCCGATCGACTCGGTCAGGAGGGCAACATACATCCTCCTAACATAGCCAGGTCAGAGAGGGGCATGAAGGATAAGCAGACAGCGAATAGCACGAAGTGCAAGAAGGCGACTAAATTATGGATAGCAGATTCCTATTCAGTTATTGCACCTTAAGATGGGAGGTCACTGTTATAATCCTTGCTTATTGCATGCCAAATAATCTCTGCAATATCTTCAGGATGTTCGATTCCACATTTTTCAGAAAAAGCAACTACCCTGAAGACTGGTCTGTTATGTTTTGCAACTACAGTTGATGAATTTTTGGTCTGGGATTCTAATTTCCCTCTCATGGCTCACATGATGTTTTATTCTTAGGGAACTGGGCTGTAGAGAAAGTAACCAGGTATTCCAGCCTGTTACTTGTAAATAAAAAGAAAAAGGAAAAAAAGTGATCATACTGCTTACGGTTTAAACTCCATGTTTTGCCCTTTCCCTTGGATCTTGACCATGTTTGTTCAAGTTTCGTTATGGCTATTTTCCTCTTCCACTTGTTTCTCAAGATAGCAATAGTTCCCTTTCATCAGCCTAAAAATTATAAAAAAAAGAAAAGAAAAGAAAGAAAACTCAACTATATTTCAAATGATTGGACAGAAGCATTGTGATTTAATCTAGTTTCACCATATTGCTCCATACAAACGAAATATTATCAGGTATTGCTAAAGAAGGATGCAAGGTAAAATGCAATAGGAAGGTAAAAAGAGTAGGGCCTTATTTCCTTCCTCCACCTTAAGATCAATGTTATGCAGTTGATTTTTAGACCTGAACATGTCCTACTGTTGCAGATGATTATTCGATTCTTTCATCCCCAGGTCATATACCAGTTGCATCAGGAATATCCTATTTCAGCAAGTCTTTGCCATATACAGACTTCTCCAACATTTCCAACAATATTAGCATTTACCCTTTGTCCATGATGTCTTTATAATCAGCTATATGCATTTGGATAATGTTCATCATCCTGAGCTCTAGATCCTCCCAATCTTCATCTCTTACTGTTGCCAACCTTTTGAAATTATTGTACAATGCCTCATGCAGGCCCTATTGAACTGAAAAAAAATAATTACTCTTCCTTGCCACATGCCAAAATTCACCTAATCTACAGAACTCCACCTTCAACCCACTAATGGTTGGTAATGTTCTTACAGCCATCACTGGTCTTATCCAAGCCTGATGCTTAATTTAATATCAATCGTGGGTATTTGTATGGATTTCTATACCCTCATCTCTTTATAGAACAAAGAAGTCCATGTAAAGCCAACTCCTGTCAGAAAACAAAAAAGGCCTTCCAAATGAAGCATAAGCAAGAAAGAAACAAGTAATTGGATCACCATACCTCCCATTTAGCTCCATAAATGACAATGATCATACGATGTAACAATATGGAGAATGAGCTACCCTAAACAGAAGGACAATCCAGCATTCTAAACATGATATTTCAAAGAAAGGAAGAAAGCTCATTCTTTTATGAAAAAACAAAAAAATATGGAGAATTGACCAACTTCAGCAAAAATATAAACATATATTCAAACTTCAACAGCAAAGGACAATTATAGATTGCAAATCCACGAAACTTATACAAAAGCACATTAAAAGAGAAACCTGTATGGAAATAGGCTTCCCAGGACCCAAAGGAGGCGTCTTTCTATGTGGCCGTGTAGGTTAAAGATCTACAGAACAAACAGAAAAGAGAAACTGAGAGAGAGAGTGACGGCATCGAGTACCTCCGACGGAGTTGTGGTTGGAACAACCGGCGACGGCGCGGGAGAGGATGGGGAGGGATTCGGGGAGGGGCCCAGCGGAGGGCATTGCCGCGACCAGGCAGACGCAGACGGTGGAGGTGGCACCGCCGTCGACGCCGAGGATGACGCCGGCGCTACCGTCTCCGGCCGCAGGCGTCTGGCTCTCGAAGTTCCAAATCTCGCCATTCCGATACCTCTTCATCTGCGCTCCTCCCTCTCGATACGAAACGCAACGACCCCAAAATCTTCTTGTGCTGTTCTCCCTCTTTCTCTTCCTCTCCCCCCTCCGAGACAAGCAGAATTGAAGGGGGGAGAAGGATCGATCACTGATGGATTCGAAGTTGGATCGAGGGCGATGGAGGGCTTGGGAATGGAAATGGGTCAAACGAAAGATGGGGAAGGAAAGCGAGAGGAGACACAAATCGAAGGGAAACGAGTTAGTTGAGAACTAGTAAAATGACTGAGATTTGGGACTTTTTCTGTGACCGTCCAACGTGGTCCCACGTAACATGGACTTGGTGGGTTCTTCCAAATGAAGAATGAGCTGTATGAAACGCATATCAGCCATGTCGGCCAAAAAAAAAAACCGATGGATTCCAATACACAAAGTCAATATGACTCTAGGGCACCTCTTTTTTTTCTTTTTATTTTTTCACCATTGGAATCAAAATCGGAATCGAATTTAAAATTGGAATTGAAATGGTCTCATTGTGTGACATGTTTGGTTCGTGATCGAAATCAGAATAAAAATTAAATTTTAATATTAGAAAAAAATAGGAGTTGGATTTTGAAGAATTGAGGTATTTTCTATTTTCTCCTAAAATCGGAATGAAAATACAACTCCATCCAACTAAATAACTGAAATAGAAGTCACTCATTCATATTTCCATTTTAGAGTCCAATTCCTCTCTACCAAATATGCCCCTAATATAATCAATTATCTGTTTTGTTTCTTTAGATTTGGATTTATTATGTTTCGGTATCTCAATCCGCAAAAATCATCTAAGAAAATTCTCAAATATTTCTAAATTTCTCTTTTTTAGGTCATCCATCGAGATAATTAATATATCATTATTTAAAAACCTTAGTTACTAGCCTTGTTCATTTCATATCATTCTAGTATTTTGCACATGTGATGTACATCCGAGGATAAGAATTTTCTATATTAAAAATTATTTTTAATTTAAAATAAGGATATAATTCTCTCTCCTATTGATTCAATAAGTAAGACAGAAGAACGGTACTTTTGTTTGGTTCACGGAAAGAATTTTTTCTCACTAGAATATTTTTTCTAGGAAGCTGATACCTAAGTATATGAAGCCTAACAAAATGATTTTTGCATGTTTCATTAACCATGAAATAGTGACACATTGCAAAGTGGCTTATGTTTGGTCGAGCATCTTCTTTGCTGAAAAAATTATGTAAAATACCTGTTATGCACTTAATAAAGAGAAAAACTTTACCTCATTATATCTAAAAGTTTAAGTGTACATTTGAAAAAAGAAATTACGCCAATTCTCAACCGGTAAAAAATGAACTTTTTCATATCCCACATAGATTTTTCTTTCCTGTGAAATTTTTATTCCCATAGAAAAACTACTTTCTATTTCTATTTTTTAAAAACTCAAATCAAACATGAGATTTTTTTATTTTTTTATTGATCACACTTTCTTTCTTTTGGTTTAAAATGGTTACACTATTGCAACAGTAGCATTACGGTATTTCTTTTTTCCTTTTTGTTTTACAAGGAGGGGCTATTCCCCATCCTTTACCTTTTGCCCATCCTACCCTCGAGAGTCGAGAGCTAATGCTAATTGGTATCCACCAAGCAAGAAAGAAAAGAACATCACAATCAAGTTTTCTAGTACTAATTATTGTGTAATTACTTTTATGTCCTTTTTAAAATGAATCTCCTCCAAGTGTAGTGTGTAGATGAACAATTTTATTCTATTACTACTATTATTGATTTTAGTGTAAAAGTTTAGGAATTATCCTTCGAGAATATAAGTAATTGTCCCTCCTACGATAATTTGGCCAGGCTTCGGCAGGAAACTCTTTCTTTATTTGAGGATGCGAGTTTGATGTAATAGTTTGTATCATTAGAATTGGCTATTATGGAGAGTATATGCATTGAAAATATCATAACATGTTGAATAAGGGTTAGAGGTGAAATTTATTATGTGAAGCTTGGATCCATAATATATTTCTCATTTCTTTTTTTATACTTTTGTTAAGAACTATAAGTCTATTTCAGTAGCTCTTTAATAAGAAAAAAATTATTATTTTAATTTA
>JAOXJJ010000304.1:371911-393408 GCA_025769935.1 Phoenix roebelenii | reverse complement strand
AAATTTGATTTAGTTTATTTGGGTTGTCTTTGCTTGTTATCAATAATTGATCGAGAATCTAACTCGAACCAAAAGTCCGAGCTTCGAGTATCGGCCAAATATAGCTTCAATCCATAAGAAACTCTTTAACTTTTGACCTATTAGTTAATAAGTTTAGTCATGTCAACTCTACTTTAAAGTTTGATTCGACCACAACCAAGGTAGGTTAACAATTCTTAACAATTTTTTATTGTACTAAATTATGCTATTGAGAACCAATTAGGTCAATTCTAATTTGATGAGATACCTAACTTATATTGATGAGGTCGAGTCTTAATTGAGACCTATGTTTTATCCATAAGTTTATCTTAAATGGTGATATAAGTCTAATAAAGTTAGGACTAGACTTGGAGTTATTTTTATATTTTATATTTTTAAATGTTATAAATTTTATTTTATAATTTAATATTAAAGTTTTCTTTATGCTCATCCTAGGATATTTTATTGGTATTAAGTAGATTTTCACTATAGCCAATATCCATTAACCATTTGTAAATCTCCTTCTAGCTATCCATAACTAGTTTTACATTTGCTATTTTCGGTCCTTCTCATGTTGCCACCAATTTAATGAAGTACTGAATGAGAAGATTGAGATTAGGTTCATGCATAACCACCAAAATTGATACTTTGGCCACTATTTTTTTTTTTTTTAACAAAAGAGGAGGAGTTGTCTTCCATTCACATGTATGTATGTGAGCCTCAAATAAAGATTGTTGGCACCAAGAGCTTAAGAACTAAATATTTCCAAGTACAACAGCAAGTAGAGGCCAGCATTTGCCTAAAGATCTTTTTTTTTTATAAGGAAAAATATTTTATTTTATTTTATTTTATTTTTAATTAAAAATATGGGGGTGGGGCTGAACCGAGTAAAAACTTAATCGAACCGGCCTGACCCGTCCGGCCATATCCAAACCAAACCGGATTTCATGATGAGACCCGGCCGAACCATTTTGAACACCTCCCCCACGTGTAACCTCCAACCAAAGGCCAGAAATCACCTCTTCTCGAGAGATGACGAAATCTAGCCGTCGATTTCTGGGAGCACCGGCGGTTGTTGGGGCGGTATATATATCCAAGGATTCTTGCCGAATCGATCGGGAATGAAAAGAACCTCCATTTTTCTCTGCCCCAGAAATAGAATTCGCCAAGGACGAGCGCTCGAGAGATCTTTGAGGTCCGATCAAAGGATTTCTAGGGTTTCTTCCGTGATTCTTAGGGTTTCCATCGTTTGGAAATCGGACCCAGGCTTCGGATTTCGAGGTATTTCTCCCAGCGTGTTCCTTCCCTTTGTTAGATTTCTATTTTATTACGTAGCTTTGGATCTATGAATCAGACTAGGGTAGGTTTCCGATAGGAGAGTTTAGTTTTCCTTGACATTACGATTTCTAGGGTTAGGGTTTCCTTGTTTTGTTGACTTCTTCGGAGGCTAGGGTTAGGATTTCCGTTTGTTTTTGGCGGTTCGCTGGGGGAATTAGGGTTTCGAGGCCTGCAGTGTTCCGAAGTTGATTCGGAGCTCCTAAGGGATTCCAAATTTCGGATTTTATTGAAAAGATTTGGTGGGCTTGAGATTGTCGGGCTCTTCGATTGAAATTTTACGGTTTCTAAGTTCACGAATTAGGTTTCTTTCTGGGGCTCGGTTTAGCTTCTTTTGTTTTAGAAGAAGAAGTTAAAACTTCTTGATATATTGCTTTAAATTATATTTGAAGAAGGGAGCAAGGTGTTATTTTTGGCTTTTCATAACTCCAAACACAATATTTAGGTTGCAAATTACTGAATCTGTAATAAAAAAAGGTATCTTTTAGGGATTTTGCGCTACAATTTGCTGTAAAGGGAGACTGCTCTAGAGGCTACTCGGTCCCAGGTTTCTGTCTTTTATGGCCCTGGAATGCCAGGAGGTTGGAGAGGCATCACCAAAGAACTCTTTCAGTAATCCGTGGGGCAAAGAAATCACTCGACCCAGCACCAGAGACTATTTTCCTTCCGCCAGTTCAAAACCCAATTCCAATAAGAAATCCCCGAACAAATCTGTCATACCAAAACTTGTTTGTGGTTTACCTTCGAAGAAAGCTGAAACGAAGTCTGGAAGCAAAGTAACTGATCATGCGAGTCCTAATGGAGACCATCGGTCTTTCACCGATCTTCCTTCTGCTTTGGTGTCCGAGATCCTCCGGCGTCTTGATGCCAAAGAGCTTGGAATTGTCTCCTGTGTCTCTCCCCTTCTCCACAGCTTAGCATCGGATCATCAGGGCTGGAGGGATTTCTATTGCAACAGGTGGGGCCCACCTCTGGATTTGAATGCTCCTCCAGTGTCAGGCTCTCCGAACCAGAAATCTTGGAAAGAGCTCTTTGTAGAGAGGGAGTTCAGGAGCAAGTCGTTCATGGGGCGTTTCAGCATTGATGCGCTCCATGGTCACACAGAGGCTGTTCGTGCTGTATTTCTTCTGCGGTCGGCAAAGCTCATATTCACTGGAGGGTATGACTCTGTGATTCGTATGTGGGACATGGAAGAAGGCTTCTCCATTGCAGTGTCTCGTCCCCTTGGTTGTACCATCCGAGCTATTGCAGCTGATTCTGGGCTTTTGGTAGCTGGGGGAACAGATGCTTTTCTCCAGTGCTGGAGGGCAATTGAAGGGAATCCCCATCTGTTTAACATCACAGGTTCCACCATGAACCAGAATTATGACTTCCGTCTTTGGGGGCATGAAGGTCCTGTAACTTGCCTGGCGTTGGATTCTGCCAGAATTTACAGTGGCTCATGGGATATGAGTGTTCGTGTATGGGACCGGGCTCGATTGAAATGCTTGAGGACATTGAGGCATGGAGACTGGGTGTGGGCTCTTGCTCCTCGTGGAGGCACTATTGCTAGCACAGCTGGTAAAGATGTCTATGTTTGGGACATTGAGCATGGAGACCCGATAACTGTAATCAGTAATGCTCATGTGGGCAATGCACATTCTTTAGCCCGGAGCCACTTGGGGGATCTTTTGTTCACAGGAGGGGAAGATGGTGTTGTTCACATGTTTGAGATCGCTGAAAACTGTGATGATGAAGACATCGGGCCAGCTGCTACTTGGATTCCCCATACTGGTCCTGTACATTCTCTTGCTTTCGAGTTTCCTTGGCTCGTGTCCTCTTCAAGTGATGGTAGACTTGCACTGATTGATGTGAGGAAACTGTTGAAGTCAAGCCAGTGTTCCTTATCAAGGCAATGCGTCAGGGTCAAGCAGTCTGCTCCAGATGTGGTGGAACCTCCCCAGAGAATGCTGCACGGATTTGGGTGCAATCTTTTCTGCGTGGATATTGGTGCTGATAGGATCGTATGTGGTGGTGAGGAAGGTGTGGTTAGGGTCTGGAACTTCTCGCAGGCACTGGAGATTGAGAGAAGGGTTCAAGCTCTGCGAAGCATCAGGCAGGAGAACCGTATGAGGCGGCACAAGGCTCAGATTGAAATGAATGGCAACACTGGGCGAACTGATCAGTGTTCGGTTGCAGCTAAGAGGAATCAGTTGAATGGGGACCGGAACGGTATTTGGCATAGTAAGCGTGGCGTGAGCGGGAAGCTCAAGGCCTAGAGATAGGGATTTCAACCTCTCACTTCAATTTCAAAAAACACTCATTCACTGAAAGGTGTAGAATGATACTTAAGTCTTTTAGTTTCAGCTTAGCATGTAGTGCTTTCTTTAACTTGAATCTCTTCTTTCTAGTTTGCTGCTGTAATTTGATGTTGCCTTTACTTAATACAGATCGTCAATAACCCTTTCTTTTTGTTACAAGCTTTTCTTAATGTTTTCTCGTGGCAGTCTGAGAAATCCTCGTAATGGTCTAAATGTAGTGCAAAGTAGTTGGTGAACTGAGTCATTAGTTTGTCTGGGATTACCTTCTGTTCCTGAGATTTGGTTTTTGGCACACTTTCATCAGTTTCGGGGAATGGTTCGAAGGTTGTGGTGTCGGACGCCTGTTTTTGGTTTATGACTGCTACCACAAACCTGCAGCAAGGTCATTTGGGCTTCTGGACTGGTGGGTTTGGGTTGCAGCACGAATCTTGCGCATTTCCATTGTAGAGTTCTGGCCACCGAGAACCTGCAGTTCATTGGTGATATTGGTGTCTTTGCTGGGTGGATTCATTGTTTTTGTTGTGACGGACTGGTTTTAGGAGCCAGTTTTGATGGTTCTGCTGCAAGATACACAGCCTTCAGAGGGTTCAAGAAGGTGAACTCTGGTCGGCTATCCTCAATTTCCTTGGCTGGATTAGGAATGAATTCTGCATTCCTAGTAATCTTGGCTGGTGTTTTGTAAGCACCTAATTGAGCCTCGTTATTGTTAGATTTGCTTCCACTTACTGGTATGCATCCGAGTCTTTTGATTCGATACTTCCAGGGCTTCAGATGCTGTCTTTAATGGTGTTCCAAGAAGTTGGCATATAATTCATGGATTTTAAGATTTTGGCCTTGGATACCCGGGGATTGTTGACAGAATGCGTAATATCCAAGGTCACCAATGGGTTATAATCCGACTAGTTTGAGCTCTAAAAAGCAGAAGATTAGATTTTTTTACATATAAAAAAAAAACACAATGATGTGGCATTTGAGCTTTGTGAAATCTGAGATCTAATGATTGTAATGGTGGCATTTAAGAATGCTCGGGAAGCAATGATTTCCTCTTTCTGGTGGCAGCTTGCAGCTTAATGTCCCAACAATACAAGGACTCAACCCCAACCTCTAGGGTATGGCAGCCTTCATGCAGAGAGAACCAGTTCCAAGCAAAAACATGTAGAGATCCATACAAATAAAATGCTAATCCCAGACATGAAAATATTTTCTGTATATCTTGCAGTTGGGCAGAGTTTCTCACGATTAATCACTTGGGCATGCTCTGATGAATATATATTAATTTGAAGCTGGCCAAGGCACTCGCAAAAAGATGCATCAGAGAAGAGGAGTGGTAACGGAACCAGTTTATTAGTTTGTCGGATGGCTGCTGATCGCTTGTTTGTCAAAATGTATATGACTCCTACTGTAGGCTCGAATCTTTATCGCCCCTTAGTCAGATTTCGCCCTTGATCAAAGTGATGACTCGATTTCCGTCGCACAAATTGGAATATAGTTTGGCCTAAAAAATGAGGGACAAGTAATGAAAAAAATATTGGCCACCACGATTTTAGCCAGACCGACCTTGATCTCAAAGCCAATCAGCCGAGTAGAACATGCAGCACATATTGACGAGGACTGAGCGTTCTAACAATTGTCAACTCCGATAATCTATAGTCGTGGTAGCATCACAGTCTGCATCTGACCATTATTACATAATGCAGGCCAACTTAAGAATAATTTTCAGCCAAATAAGAGGTCCAACCGGGGCAGTTGTTGCTTGAGCACCTTGTGAGACACTTTCCGCAAGCAGTAAATTTATTTAACAAGAATTTTCCATCCCAAATTATGGAAGTTGCACTATCTTGTAGATTTTTATTTTTAACAAGGATATTTCCCAGTATTTTATGTTACACCCAGGACCATGGTGCTGTAGACACAGGCATCTGCCACTCTAGTCACATCATACTTTTCTGTATTTTTTTATTTCGCTCTCAGTGTCTTTCACATACGATTTGATAACTTTAAGGAGTAAAATATTCTTGGGAAAAATATTAAATGTTGCTGCTGGGTTCCCTTCATTGCTATCGGACGTTGACATGGTGGGACATATGAATTACTGCCACCTGATGTTACGTACCGCTCGGTTTGCAAGAAGAAATTCAAGTTTCATTTCTAAAGCAAAATTTTGGTCGTATTTTATATGTTAAAATTATATAATTATAATTAATATTAATAAAATAATAAAAATAATTACTATCAGAACATCATTGATAAGCCACGATAAGATCCGGTATAGCCATATTTTTTCTTCCTTAATTCATTATTTCATAAATTTTAAAAAACTAAATCCATCTAAATAAAAAAATAATAAAATAATTATTAAAAAAATCTCCAAAGATAGGGCAAATTATACCCTGTACTGCACCATATCATTGGTAGATCAAGCCCATCAAATTTCTATTTTTGTGAGCTTAATTCATCGTTCAGTTCTTCTCATTTTGTCATCTCACTAAGCTTATTTTGGATTGCTCCAATGGATATAGAGTATAATTTCTGACCATGGTGAGTCCAAGTCCTCTCAAGTTTATAAATGAATTTAACAGTCCAGCTCTGCAAATCTTGATCGTCCATGTACTATAGAATGGCCTGTGATGCACTGGAGTCCATGCTATATATTTTATAGGCCCTGTTGCTGGAAATTGGACCCGGAGGCGATCACTCGGCCGAGGAGGAGGAGCTCCGGTGTGGGTTGATGGGTGGCGGTCCGTCGGCGGACGGCATCCTCTGGAAGACCTGCAAAGAAGCCGGTGGCCGGGCTTGCCGGCGCCGGCCCTCCGATGCTTAAGTCCGAGGCAGCAAGAAGAATATGAGTAGTATTTCTTTTTGGCCAGAGGAGAGAGAGCCCCCCGCCCCTCCAGGGAATTTTTCTTTTATAGAGGGGGAGGGGTTTACCTGTGAGGTGACTGGACGAGTGTACTGTCGCATGATTAGGCGTGGGTGGAAATTAATGCCCGACCAGGTAAATTGGGCTGCTTCCGTAGAAGAGTAGACTGAAGCGTTCGCCTTGTCGGGGGACCATGCCATCATTTATGGCTGGGCCGGTCTGCCGTATGGGACCGTGCATCCGCAGACAATAGGGGCCATGCGTCTTTAATTGCTGGGTAGGCTGCGTGTTTGCGAAGGCCGCGCACGCAAACCGTTGAGTAGACTTGGCGTCTGGGAGAGCCGCGCGCTTTAATTGTTGCGTGGGCAAAACATCCGTCATAATAGTCGCTGAAAACGGCGGTGCTTATTGTACGAGGATACAAGGAGAGCGCTCGGTAGGCTTCCGCTCGGCGGGGCGCTTGGCAGACTTCTGCTCGGCGAGGCGCTCTTTGCTCGGCAGGGCGTTCTCTGCTCGGCGGGCGCTCGCTGCTCGGCAGGGCGCTCGGTGGCTCTCTGCTCGGCGGGCGCTCGCTGCTCGGCAGGGCACTCTGTGGCCCTCTGCTCGGCGGGGCGCTTGGTTACGATTTTCCCCCAACAGGCCCCTACAATATATAGGGCTGGATGTATCATAAGCTATTCTGCAATACATATTGCCGACTATGACTGCAACTCAAGATCCAAAATTAAGAGGATCCAAACTCAATTGCAGCAATACTCTTTCAAACCGATAGAATATAGCTCTATCCAAACTTTTAATCATATGTTTTCTGCAACTAGACACTTCACATGCTCATCTGCACATTATACCAATAAAAATGGAAGCTATAAAGATTCTGTCTCATGAGTTAGTGCATGATTAGTCATCTCGTTGTCATGTGCAAACATAAAAAATCAAGTGGCATTACCAAAAACAGAGTATTGTAATCTTAAATCTACTCTTCCAGCAATCCATATAGCAGTTGTCTCCGCACCATACTACAAACCATTGTCCACGTTCTATTATTAGCAATTTTACATGTTGAGTGTAAATATTAAGCAACCACCATTTCTTATTTTATTGTGACAAAAGGGAACTACATTGGCTTCCCTGGACTCCAAAATGATATCAAATTATTCCAAAATATATTAAGTTTTTTTTTTTTTTTTTGTACAACGGTGCCATACACGGCACTGTATGAGTGCGACCAACAAAATTAGAAAAAAAAATTGGCAAAGAAAATAAGGAACATCTGCCTAGTTCTTCTAAAGAAACTCTTCAGAGTGATGCGTCGCAAAGAAGGCCACCCAGTCTGTCACGCCCCCGTCTCTGCGGAGCATGTGAGGTACCCAGTGCCCACGTGGGGGCCACATGAGGAGGGACCGCGGGCCCCCCTGCTAGATATTGTCCGGTTATGGGGCTTCACGCAAGCATTCTTCATCCCTCCCCGATTTTGTTTTCCTTCCAAAACGCGTCTGCAGGATTAGGAGACATCCGCCTCATATGCCCAGGCTCTGGAACGAGTCTTTCCGATGTGAGACTATTGGGCCTCAAACAGTCAGTCACATTGTTTATCTTCCGATAAATATGGGTCGCTTAAAAGGAGCCACATTCTCTCACAATTCTCCGGATATTGTATAGCAACGATTGCTCGCCCGTCACATTATGTTGCCTTCGAACCCACTCGATCACTGTAGCTGAGTTTCTTTGTTTTGTTTACTATTAATTCATTTTGGATATGCATGCAAAACAATGGCTTACACATCAATCAGAACACATGGGCCCAGCCCATTCCTACCTCATGCTACTAATAATTTTATTTACCATTAAATCAACATACCCAAGCATGCACATGCTAGAACCACACGTCAGTCATCACTTTTGGCCCCTTCAAGCCATCCACGTCTAATAATTTTTCTAAGTAAACTGGAAAGCATCACAATATCTTCTATTTTATTTACAAGAATTCCAATTCCCATATATTAAATGGTCTTTGGTGCGGCTAAAAATATGCATAAATATATTACAATTATTACTCTTTCATGGTGGGGAGAAAGGGAATAATTAATTACATCATGGGCATCCTTGGTGGTTGGTACTTTGTTGAAGGCTGGAGCAGTGGTGCTTGGTGAAGGGAAAAGGTATTTCACCAACAAAAAAAAAAAAGGGAAAAGGTAGGGGTAGGTAGTTTTCACTCTCTCCCATGAGGTAATATGCTGCAAAAATATACACAAAGGAGATAAGTCTTGTGATCTAATCTGAGTATCTAACCCATAGACAGCAGCATGTGCCTACCATCCATGTATTGGATTCTCCATCATTCACAAATGCCGACCACCACACTCTCCATTCAGAAATAATAGTATATTAAAAACACAGAGAGAGAGAGAGAGAGACCATAAACAAAAAGTATAGACAAAGTGATTGCCAAGCTCTTGTTTTTTCTCTTTTTGGTGCTCTTGAGGCCAAATGCTCCACTTGAGAACTTAACTCCATTGTTTCTGGCCAAGCTCCTTGTCTCTCCTGTCCTAGAAAGACCTACCCTTCTGCTAAAGCTCCAAGCAGTGCTCTATATTTGGAGGGCATTTCTTCATCGCCAAGTAAGTTGAGATGGAGGGGGGAAAATCTGTTATTTTCAGCAAAGATCTATTCTTTTTGCAGTTTTTGCTGTGATTTTACTTGTTTTTGGCGACATTGTCACTTGCTAGATCTGTAAGTTTTGCTTGGGATTCCGAAATGAACTGCTTTCTAGAGCTTTTGGAATGTGCTTTTGTGATTGCTGGGCTTTTCTTTGTGTTGATCTTGTGCCTTGTTCAGTGGCCATAAGAGAGAAGGGGAATCCGTAAGGATATACGTCCCTAAAAGGTGGAATTTTGTTCAAGGTTGTGATGGAAAGGGTTTTCATCTTCTTAGATCTTGTTTACATTCCAGACCTCGATCTCATTTGTTGTTTAAAAATTCCTTTTTTTTTTTGCATGGGTGTTGCTGTTTGGGTTGGCTTTGTTTTGAACAACAGCAGAACTGATGAACTTCTGGGAGGTAATTCAGGGGTTTTCCTTTCCTTTCTATTGCTGCATTGTTCAGCTCTGAAAGCTTTGTGGAAAAGTTGAAGTTCGGAAGAGTAGGGTCCTTGTTTTTCTGGTTTAATGGTGCTTCTTTGAAGAATTCTGGAGACATTTTAAAGGGCCTTAGAAGCTTGCTTGCTAATTATAGTGGGAAATTCCTGCGGATGCCGAGTGACGGCTAAAATTGTATTCCTTGAAGATGAAGTTTCTCAGGCTGCTTCTTATGGGACTTGCATCTACTTTGCTACAAATCGCACAAGCTCAGGCGAAGCCGTTTCTGATTAACTGCGGTTATAATTCTAGCACAGATGTCGACAATAGGAATTGGGTTGGAGACTTGAACTTTGGTAATAATTTCACGCTGAGTTTTCCTGGAATTATTGCATCAACTACCACAGTCAATGAGGAATCTGGCTACCAATCTTTGTATAGAACTGCCAGGATATTTAACATGACATCGTACTACAATTTCAGTGTATTTTCAGGGAATTATTGCATAAGGCTTCATTTCTATCCCTTCTCATTTGAAAATTTTAATGTCAATGAGTCAGTATTTGATGTAACAGCTAATGAACTGAAGTTGGTTTCCAAGTTCAATGTCCCTGGAGAGATCTCTTGGAAGAACATGAAGAGCAATTCTGTGGTCGCTTCTCTAGTTAAAGAATATTTTCTTAATGTCAGTTCGAATGAGCTGAATATTGAGTTTGTTCCCAACTCTGGATCGTTTGCCTTTGTGAATGCAATCGAGGTCATCCCGGTTGGTGATAACTTGTTTGTTGACTTGGTGAACAAAGTAGGAAGCAATGGTTTAAAGACCTCTCTGAGTATGAACGACCGAGGAATTGAGACTATGTATAGATTGAATGTGGGGGGACGTGAACTTAATTCAAGCGAAGACCAAGGTTTGTGGAGAAAGTGGGAGTCTGATGAGAAATTTGTGTTTTCTTTGAATGCGGCAACCACAATCAGTAATGCTTCAAATATAAGCTATGTCTCGAGCAATGATTCTCTCATTGCACCCCTCATGGTTTATGAAACAGCAAGGATGATGACCAATAATGAAGTTGTTGAGAAAAGATTCAATGTATCATGGAGATTCGATGTGGACCCCAACTTTGACTACCTTGTCCGGCTACACTTCTGCGAGCTGTTATATGATAGAGCAAATGAGAGAGTTTTTAGAATCTACATTAATAACAAGACAGCAGCTGAGAACTATGATGTCTTTCTGAGGGCAGGGGGGACGAACAAAGCTTACCATGAAGACTATGCTGATCTGGTTCCACAACAGGTAGACACTCTTTGGCTTCAGCTTGGTCCTGATTTGTCGACTACTGCTTCAGGTACTGATGCACTTTTGAATGGAGTGGAGATCTTCAAGCTGAGCAGGAATGGGAATTTGGCTCATGCTTCAGAAAGGATCACCGGTGAGGAAGGTTTGTCTGATAAGAAGCCAGAGAAAGGTCTTTGGGAAGCCATCGGTGTCGGCGGCGTCTCTGTAGTTACCATCTCTATAGTGTGTACACTTTTCTTTTTCTGCATTCAGAAGAAGAAAGCAACTTCTGTTAAGGAGAATCCTCCCGGGTGGCACCCACTTTTCCTTCATGAGACTATGGGAAGCACCACCGATGCCCGGGTATCTAAATTGCCTGTAACCAATATTGTTCCATCAGCTTCTAATAGAATTGGAAGAAGATTTGCATTGTCAGAGATTAGAGCAGCGACGAGGAACTTTGATGAGTCCTTGGTCATTGGAACTGGAGGTTTTGGCAAGGTCTACAAGGGTGAGATTGAGGAGGGGAATATGGTAGCAATCAAGCGGGCCCATCCACAATCTGAGCAGGGCCTAGCAGAATTTGAAACAGAAATTGAAATGCTTTCAAAGCTCCGGCACCGACATCTTGTCTCAATGATTGGATATTGTGAAGAGCAACAAGAGATGATCTTGGTTTATGAGTATATGGCAAACGGCACACTAAGAAGCCATCTCTACGGAAGTGCTCTCCCAGCACTTACCTGGAAGCAGCGGGTGGAAGCATGCATTGGTGCTGCTCGTGGACTTCACTATCTTCACACTGGGGCAGAGAGAGGTATTATACACAGGGATGTTAAGACAACTAACATTTTATTGGATGAGAACTTTGTTGCAAAGATGGCAGACTTTGGGTTGTCTAAAGATGGTCCGGCATTTGACCATACCCATGTCAGTACTGCTGTGAAAGGAAGCTTTGGATACCTGGATCCTGAGTACTTTCGAAGGCAGCAGCTAACTCAAAAATCAGATGTCTATTCTTTTGGGGTGGTGTTATTTGAAGTTGTCTGTGCAAGGCCTGTAATAAACCCAAGCTTGCCCAAGGATCAAATAAACTTAGCTGAATGGTCACTCCGATGGCAACGTCAGCGGTCGCTTGAGACGATTGTGGACCCCCGGTTGCAAGGAGCTTACTCATTGGAATCCCTGAATAAGTTTGGGGAGATTGCGGAGAAATGCCTTGCTGATGAGGGGAAGAACCGGCCTACAATGGGTGAGGTATTGTGGCATCTAGAATATGTTTTGCAACTAAATGAAGCATACAAGCGAAGTGGAGATCAGGAGTCTTTTGGAAGCAGCGAGCTGGGATTTGCTGATTTGTCTTTCGGTCTCCCACATATTATAGAGCAAGTAGATGATGCTTGTTCAAAACCATTGAACATCAAAGAAAATGCTGTAGAGTCAATAGGAGAGGATCATCATTTGGAAGACACCATTAGAGTTGTTGATTGCTCCCAGCTGGTTAATCCTCAGGGAAGGTGAGTGCTACAACATTCCTAATACTAGAAATGATCTGTGCCTGATATCCCATAATTGTAATTTCTTGTTACAAAGGTTTCATGGTCCATTGTATTCGAGCAAAGTTACATTTTTGAAATCTCTTCTGCTTGATATAATCAACTGTGGAGATCTTTACATTTTTGAAATCTCTTCTGCTTGATATAATCAACTGTGGAGATCATAAAGTTTATTTTCATTTTGGTGAATGCAATTATATTATGTGATTCATTCATTTAGTGGTTTGAAAGGTATTGTATGTTTATTGGAGTCAAGTGCAAAGGATGCTAATAACATACATTATTTATTTCTCTTGAACTAGTATTTCGTGTACTCAACAAATGCATGCTAACTTCTGACCCAGATAATGGTCTTTAAATAGAATTCAGCTGTTTTCAATCTTTTTTCTCCAACTTTCTGAATTTGGTCCGCT
The DNA here is from genome assembly GCA_025769935.1 of Phoenix roebelenii. Taxonomy (NCBI): domain Eukaryota; kingdom Viridiplantae; phylum Streptophyta; class Magnoliopsida; order Arecales; family Arecaceae; genus Phoenix; species Phoenix roebelenii. Next base: position 380,570 of record JAOXJJ010000304.1, on the reverse strand, counting down.
GAGTTATTTATGCTCCTGCTTATTGCTAGAATTGCCATGATAACTCTAGAAAGTAAACAATTTTAGTACCAGATGTTTATTTTCGGATTGTTTAGACAGAATATTCTTCCGATCATTGGAATGGGATTTTTGCCTCTAGAAAGAATGGATTGGATGTTCAATTAATAAGACCAAGGTCCATAATCTGGAAAAACACTCAGTAGACCTCCAATTCCAACTAAAGCTTAATCCCATGGAACCACCATCCTTTTGATGAAAACTAAAACCGAGTTATCACTATTCTTCTTTTTCAGAGATGCAATGCTTCTTTCCTCAAGAAGAGAAGAATATTATTTCTTTATTTGATCCTGTTCCCAAGCACAAAGGGGGGCAAACTTTGTTTCAACTGCTGAATCAGAGTCATGATTTATAAGGCTAGCAAGCCAGTCTTGCTGTGGCATCATCCTTAGAAACTAATTATTACTTTCAGAAGTAAGCAGGTTAAAAAGGGAGATGGAAGAATGATTACAATGTTGCCTGAAAGAATGATGACTAACGAACCCCCCTTGCTCGATGATTGACTGAAAAAAGTGCCAAAATTCTTTGATTATCATTCAAGACACTTTTTGGTTATAATTTCTACAGTGCGTATCATTTTGCTTCCTACCCTGGGTAAAATTTCACTTATTTATCAACATGTTTCAGTCTGTGGTTTTACATTGTTGTAATCTCATTACGGGTTAAAAAGCTATAATTTTATATGCATTTACATACTTGAGTTCAGTTGCATCCCAATGTTTACAAGAGTCTTCATGGCTTAACTCTATAAATATATTTTCTGCATTTGTCCATCTTTTATTTTTTTTTAATTCGTTTTTGTCCACCCTTTTATAGTCATGGAATGTTAAACAGTGATCTGCAGCAATATTTTTTTCATCCTTTGCTTCTAGTTTTGTGCAGTTTATTCAATTAATCGGACTACGTACACCTGTGTTTGCGATGTAAAGGATATGCTTTTGGTGACAAGAAAATGTAAAATTACCATGATAGAGACAGAACAAAAAGAGCACCTAATCATCATCCCTCTCCAGATAGGATAATACAATGTGGTCTCGGCTCATTGTGAATTATTTTGAATTTCAAACCAACGCAAATTTGGAAAGCGGCCATCCTTACCACTTCATAATTTATCTGGCAATAGGAAGACTTGTCTGCTTGCATGAGCACATAAATTTTATTAGTGGCATTGCTGATGCCAACTTCAGTGATGATTTCCACTTATTTTTCATGACTATACATATTAAAGCACTCTAAGACTACTATTTGATGGAGTTGATGTTATTGGAAATAAGTAAAAAATTCACAGTACAATTGCTGAACTTCATCGATTTCTGAGCTTTATATAAAATTTTATAGTGACAAACTCTCCATAACTAAGTTGTGCTTAGATGGTGGCTTTCAATTACTCTTATTTTCTTGCTTGAGAGGGAGGAGACATGAGAATTATTTAGTATAAAGGTACTATGTATAATGTGGAACAATTAGAATTTTGAGTTCATTCAAATGCTTGTTGATGCATGTGATTAGTATATCAGATTATAAAAATGAAAAGATTAGGTTGCTAGTCATTGCAACCACCACAAATAAATGGACAGAAGATAGGGTGGGTTTGGATAAATCCCACCCCATCTATGCCCCATACCATCTTCTCATTAGTCCTACTGGGGTCAGAATTGAAACCTTGACTGCTTCGAAAGAATTTTCTGAATCTAATGAACTGGACGCATGGCGATTATGAAGGTGCATTCATAGAAATATGGCAGAGATGGAAACTGACACAAAGATACAGTTAATTCCTCGATGTCTATTTAATTAAAACTAAGGTAAAGCATATAATGAGAAGGATGGACATACCAGTTCCACCACTGGGAACAGCATTTCAACAGTATGTCAGCTTCGTGTTTTTGTGACTTTACTATTTTTGATTAAAATCATCCAAAGTTTCTCTCTCATGATTTGGATTTAGTATTTATCCCTATTCTTTGTACCAGTTATCATTCTGTGTCTTCTATAAATAACATATACTATATTTTTATCCATGGCATGCTCAAGTAGATAATCTTACAAAGCTCATGACTCGTTCTTGCTCTTTTTACATATTCCTAATCATCAAAAAATAATTTTTCAGTGCACCTTTCTTCTCTAACAAACCAAATTCTCTCTATGCTTCCATATTGTATCATTTCATGATCAATAATAGCCATGTATGATTTTATTTTGGAATCTTGACATAAAAATCCTTTATTTTGCCTTGAATACCAAGATATTCCCTCTTTTCACAATTAATACAACTAAATCCTATAATCTGGTTTAATTGGACCCTTAGGTTATGATTCCATCAAGCATAAAATAGTAAATACCTCATGTACAAGTTGAGGCTTTCAAGGAGCAAATTGCAACTTCATGTATTCTTCCTCCTCACCTCTCTGTTGACCTGATCCGGCACTGCTCGTTCCCCCCTACCCCTAATTGTGCTGCTGGGTAAGAAAGCAATGCGAACCTTCACTAGCACTCTTCAAAAAGAGAGATGGTTGGAATTAGACCTTGCTCCTCAAGGTTCTGCTGTTGCATACTTAACAGAAGAATAGATCAGCAGATGCGAGAAGAAATAGCTGGTTGTTTAAGAAAATCTTTGGAATAGATGAGTTGAGAATAATCAATTATTCTTGACGAACAAATTGATGTCATTTTGTTAAGCTTTCCCATCCATGTATTCCAACCTTGGGATATGTGAATTATACCTCTGTTATACTTTCATTTTACTTTGTTTGGGGCCACTTTTTTTTTTGTCTCATCGTGTTCTGGTGCTTCTTTGGGATATCCTAATTAACTAGTAATACCATATGGGAAACAAGAATTAGCAACATTGCACTATTAGCATATTATGCACTGGTGCTATTTAACTAACATAATAGATTGCATGTTTTGTCGAGTGCTCGGTGCTAACTAAACCAAATTACATTAGATATGTTAATCAAAATCTATTATGAATACTGGTATGTACTTTGACAGCAAACACAACCGGCATGTAATGATATGGTATGTTTTTTTCCCTTTTCTTTTTGATTCATTAGAGAAGGGGGGAGAACCCCAATTACAAATATATGAAAGCCTGCTTGGAGGCAAGCAGAAACAAACAACATGAGATGGGGAAAATCAAGTTCCACTATGTAGGAGCAGCAGCAAGGAAGATGGCATATTTTGCAAGGAAGCCGGCTGGTTAATTTACTTTGCTATGGATGTGCATGACCTTGAAGGCAGCAAAAGATATGCAGAAGTTATTTGAAAGGTGCAGTGCTTCTGTTGAAGGAAATTATACTGCTTCTGTTTCAGTTCCATATACCACAGAAGAATCAGAGCTACTTTTCTTTTCCAATAAAACAGTGGATATATTAATATTATTTCATGAAGAATATGTACCATGGCCAAAATGGTCCTACAAGATGTCAACGAAAAAGTTCGAGATAGCTCTCCAAATATTTTTTGAGCATCAAAATGTGACAAGTAAATGGGATCATTTATTGATATTGAAGAGTACAGGAACAATGACAGTTTATCAGAGTTGCTTTGTTGTGTCTGATTTAGGAGACAATCAATTTAATGTAATATATTTGGTAGTTCTCCTTGATCTTTCAAGGCATTCAGCATCTACAGTTCCTCCTTTGCCTTCTGAATGATTTCTTTCTGAGTAATGGCTCTGTTACCATCAGCGTATGCCATATCTACCTCGGGCTCATGGTAGAACAAGGTGTCACTGAGTACATCCATAAAAGAATCATTGAACCATTTAGCTGTTGCAGCCTCTTGTCCGAGCTCCGTAAAACTGCTAACCATGCACTGCACTAATATATAGTTACTAAGCAAGCATAAATCCTTCAAAGTTGGACAAAACACTAGTCAAAATTTTAACAAAAAAAAAGAATAAAATTTATGAGTCATAATGGAATGAAGAGGTTAAGTTTACCACCTTAATTCTGGAAAGATGGATACTGCCATGATTCTTAATTTATTGCTAACGGTTTGCAGATTGGTTAAGATACCGAACTCAAAAGAAAAGATTCAAGACCAGAAATAAAATTCCAGAGAGAAGAAAATATTCCAACAGGCTGCCATGCGAGGACTAAATGGAAGAAAAGAACAGCGACCACATGGAAGAAAATATCAGGAAGCCCAATGAAACTGATGAAGGAGCATTTGAGTGAGAAGAAGGGAGGGAATGAGAAGAAGAGAGGCCTCTTTTTCCTTTTGCAATTTTGCTACTCAGTGAAGCTTCATGCTGCTTTAACACCCAGCAAGTGGTGGCCGAGGGTGGCAATGCTGGATGGGTCGACGGTGAGTTGGGAAGAGAAAAAAAAAAAGAAAAAGTTCCACAGCAATAGCATCTTGTTCCTTACTAAGGGATATGTTGGGTATTCACTATTTTATGACACAGTTGGAAGGCAGGCATTTGGGACTTGTCTGTCCACTAAGCTAAATTGTAGGACTTATTTTGTATTCATTACAAATAGAAGGACCATTATGTCAAAACCTCTACTCTTTTCACAACAAGCTTCTGATAGTTTCTTTATGGAAGAATGGTGGATAGCCATTTTTGTTTGTAAAAATTCTTGTTACTTTTTATATTCTTCTCCACCACTCTTTTGTAGCTTGGTTGCGTGGCTCATATTCTTGTTAATTGCTGCAATTCTACATATAACTTTTGCTCGTATAAGTGGTAAAAAAGCTCTTATCAGTTGACATAATAATTTAGTTAAGTCAAAATATAAGGCCTTTCACCTTCCTCTCATTTTGCTAATTTAGTGATCATTTGAAAGTACAACACCACATGCTTTACTACGGCCGATTAAAGTATACAAATATAATGGAAACACCAAAGTCGCAACTAATGCAATCTAATGCTCCAGTTTATTTTACCAAGTTTTGATTTGCTAATTACATTGAGGTTTGTGGTTTGATCATACATTTGCAGGATTTTGCATAATGCCAGTTAATCAAAGTGTATGGGCATTTATACACTGACTGATACTCTTAATCTATGTGAAAGAAGGGCTGTGAATGACAACCTCCATTCATATCAGATCTTCTTTAGTGTCTCCATTGCCATAAAATGCTTCAAGCTTGGCTTTTGTTAAAGCTCTTTAGGAGACAGGGACCTGCTGCTATACAGATACAGAGTCTTTCGATGAACACATAAGCTGTGATCTCTATTATAATGTGTATGTATTAGGTTTCTATGGAAGCTCCCAGTTTGGACTTAATTAATTCCATCCATTTCAATAGGTGGAAGTAACTGGAGGACGGGTTATTATATGAGGGAGATTAAACACTGATGCAATTAACTACAGAAGTCAGTACACTTTAAAATTTATCTATTTTACACATAGTTTATGGTTCTGAATCAACTTGATCTTGGAAGAATGTTTAACATATACAATTTCACTGTCGATTATATTCAATTGAAGAATGCCAAATGAAACAAGGGCAATATTCTTATGTGCCGGGGTTTTTATGTTTAGTAGTGGAGCAAAGTTGCATGGGATGGTAAGTGAGGGCTTCATCAGCAAAGGAAAAAGAAAACAGGAAAAGTGGGTGTCAGTGAAGAGGTTTACAAGAGAGCTAACAAGAGAAAATCTTTGTTCACTTGTGCAAATGGATGATGCAGTGTACTTACTGAGAACGAAGGGAATGATAAGTCCTAGCCTTACTTTAAGTAGGACTTTCTTGATGGAGTTGAATATTTTTAAATTAATTAATTTTTTGACAGACGACTAAGTATTCTTTTTGAGTGTGGATACCAAATTCAAGTTTAGTAAAATTAAAAAGACGAGCTGAATCAATCTTATATTTGACCTTGTCTCAAGTTACACTCTAATTGCTCATCTATCATCAATCATAAATTTATAATTAAATATGTGATATTAGATGTGTTGTAATATATATCCTAATTAATTCATTGATACAGTGTAAGATGTCGGTACACGGGATGTAAATGGGATAGATCAAGCTTTTAATTTTTTGGTCCACAATTACTTTGGTCTGAAGTTAAAATTAGATTTCCCAAGGATCATGTCAAAGCAATAATATTTATGAGTAACCCAAGCCACTTTTGCTTATAAATAGAATTAACACAATATTTAAGTAGGTTTGGTTTAGGTTGGATGCCTAAAAAACCAAGACAACTGGCTAGCTCAAAATGAACCGTACTTGTTCCAAATTTGACAAATCATTGATCAAGTTGGATTTTTGGTAATATTCACTCAAATTAATTTTGAATACATAAACTATTTGTGAATTCGACCTTGTGTCTCATTCCAAGAAAAATTTAGGTTTAGTTTCTGGCAAGCTAGTGGAACATAGAGTTCTCTCCTGATCTCAAGAAAAAATCTAATTAAGACCATTAAGCAAGGTTGGACCATGCTCTTCACTCTCTCTTGGCAATTTGATACTTAATCTATCTAAATAGTAAATGCAATTAAAAATAAAGGGACATAATCTCTATTGGAGTCTGTTATCATATACAAAGAGGGGACAAGATAAATATATTTATCTAATATTTTAGCTGCCCTTTGACTGATAATCTTTTAACTACTTTAAAACCCATTCATAATTCATCTCTTTCATGAAAGAGGTAAATACTAAATAGCCTCTAAATCTTGATAAATCCATTATAAGCTACAGGAAGATGCATGGCATTTTAGGCAGGAATTAGGAGGAGGTTTAGACCAATGTATTTCAAACATAATGACTTAATCGTTTTAGGATGGGTTATGTTCCACATGTACATCAAAGCCACTTGCATTTTATCTTCCTGGCTCCTCGATCGTATTTATTGAAGATATTCACTTTTTTAGGTTTGATACATATCAAAATTCTTATTAGAACTTCATCGTTGATCATATCATATTATAGTGTACTATATTATATTATATAGTATTATATTGTATTGTATTTTATCAAGTTGTACTCTATATGTATGCCCTGTCAATGATGTAAAAAAATCGTAATGTCTACAATTGACGCTTTACATCAACTCTAATAGAATCACTATTACATTCTTAATATTCACAAAAAAGAGTTTTTGATATTAATATTGCTTACTTAATAAATTATTGATCAATTAAATGATATTATACATAGATCATATATGTAGTTCATTTTACTTTTGTGTTGGAATTTTTAAGGTTTAATATAATTCGAGCCAACAAAGCTTCATTTTCTTTTCTTTGGTAGTTGATGATTATATCTTGATCAAAATAGGCATGCCTAAGTGGAAATTTTAACACGATTTCAGTTGATATAATCAATTTAAAGTGGCATCTAATTGAAGATTGAAAAATAAATAATAGGGAATCATGTTATTTAGGTTTTGTAGGTATAGTGATCACTACACGATGCCTAAATATCTTCTAAGGGCAAGAAAAATTTATTTCATTAACTAGGTCTCAAGAGAGCTAAGCATGTCATAAATTGAAGTCCGGTGAGATACAACATTTGCTCCAATCATATTTAGCCATTTTAACTCCATAATTCTTTACAAAATTTTATACTATGCAGTATATTTTTGACAATTTTTATTTTTTATATATTATATTTTCTCATGTATCATACTTGCATATATTAGTAATACCATAGATGAATGTAAAGAGTAAGGGAAAAAAAAGAAAGCAAATGATGAGTTGAATTGAGAAGGATGATTAAATGACATGATGAGAAATGAATGCTTCGAAGCACTTATTCACTGAGAAAAATTGGAATGGGGATAAACATACTTCTAGTCATAGATACTAAGATTATTATTTTTGTAACCTTGTGGATGCTGTATTTTTATATTCTTACCTTGCTTGCAGGACTTCATGGAGGTGCTTTTTTCCCTCTCAAATTTATCTATATAAATGCAAAACTTAGATGGCATATCATAACAAACATGCGAATCATGGATTAGCCTCATCTACCAAGACTTGTAATTCAACATCTTCAACATCACTAGTAGGTAATTTGATTTTTTGGTTATCAATTTGGTTGTCTAAGCTTAAGATCCTGGGATCTTTTACATATTACCTAATTAGAGACCCAGATAGAAAGGTGGGAAGAAAAGAGGGGAGAAAGAAGACATCGGACTGAAACAAAGTGGAGCTAAGTTTTTTCCATACCTCTTTTGTCTCTCCATGTCTTATTCAATTTCTCACCATCTAATTTTAATGGGGGATGAGATGCACCCTTGATGGTTGGAGACAATCATAAGATTATATATATATATTATTTTCAATCCCCAAACACAAGAAGTTCCATTAAATAGAGGCACAACCATCCATCTTCTTTAAGGTCCATAAAAGTTGGTCAATTTTTCCATTGATCAACTTACCCATATTCTTATGCTTATGTAAATAGGTAAGTTATTTTTCCATGGATAGTATTTACCTATAAAATGGAAGAAAAGTTTTAGTCACCTAGAAAATGGATGAGTCATTTTACAAAAAGATAATTTTTTTATTATATTTATAAAATACCATTAACTCTATAATAATAATATAATAATATAATAATATAATAATGATATTATTACAATATATAATAATATATCGTAAGATATATTATGTTATATATTATATTATTTATTATT
>JAOXJJ010000304.1:351282-369321 GCA_025769935.1 Phoenix roebelenii | reverse complement strand
TTTTTTTTTTTTTTTTTTTTTTGGGGGGGGGGAAGAGTAGTGGGTATAATATGTTCCATATGAGTAGACCATTCCTAGTGGCACCTTTAATGGCAGTTGTCCGAAACAAAGGGACTGACTCCTATAGTATAGGACTACAATAACGAGTAACTACCCTTATATTGTAGTTCTCGCCCATGGTTATCGAATGATAGTGCTATATTACTGAAGCTACAATGATCTTGCATGCTTGTTTAATAGTTTTTCCTTGTTACTATTAGTGTAACCTTCGTGGAGTCTTTGACCATTGGTAAGAATTTCAATCTAGGAGACACATTTATGAGAGTATATTTTTGCAGAACAACGTGCAAGTTATAAAAACCCATGTCATTTTTTAATGTTGCACTGTCTGTGGATTATTTCTAATACATGTTTATTCTATAGATATTTTTATTCAATCCATATATTCTAAGTAAGAGCCATACCGAATGGTGTTCCATGCAGGTATCAGCTTTTTTAGAAATTCATGACATAGCTGGACTTGTAAGAGGGGCTCATGAGGGACAGGGTCTGGGAAACAACTTTCTATCCCACATACGTGCTGTTGATGGCATCTTTCATGTATTGAGTAAGCTTCTTTTGTCTTTCTGCTAGTAGGACAAGAGACTTCCATGTTTATTGTGTTTATTATGTTTATATATATGTGTGTGCATGTATATATATAATATCAAACCTTACATGGTTACCATTTCAAGTTTTTTGAAGGTTGCCAGGTCACATTCTTTCATTCACCTTGACATTTGTGCAATATATCTATGTATTCTTGGCTTTTCATTAGCTTCATAGGTTTATCATTCAACAATTGTAGTAAAAACATGCAACAAATTTATGCCATTATGTTATTGTTGCTTATTTTCATTTATTATGTACAGTAAGAAGAGTTTATTAGGTTTCAGTCCCTTTTTTTCTCTTTTTGATATTGTCATATATAGATAGTAGCTAAGGCACCTATGTTATGTTCTTTTGTAGGAGCATTTGAAGATCCAGAAATAATTCATGTCGATGACTCTGTGGATCCTGTTAGGGACTTGGAGACCATAAGTGAGGAACTACGACTTAAGGTATTGCTGACTTTTATCCTTAAGAAATATGTTGCCTGCTTTAGGTTTGGTAGATATAGATTATTTTCAGATTATTAGATACATTCAAAGTGCTTTCATTGTCTTGACCTGTCAGGTAACTTCAAATTCACCTCCTCTTGACTCTACCAAACTATTGTTTAACTGCGCATGCAATCAATACATGTCATCTATAATTATTAATTTTGTGTGGCTTATATCTGTAGTGGAGCATTTATTTTCTCAAATAAAATCATAAGAATGCTTGGACATTGCACTGTATGGACTATGGACTAGTACTATGTTCTGAGAAATTATTGAGATGGAGTTTAAAGCATAAATATCATATGTATTCATATTATGTCTCGAATAGAATCTCTCTGATTGTCCAAAGTTGTCTATGGGTTTCATTCCGCAGGATTTAATCATGGTTTATAATAACTTAGGTTTAATGGTGGAACAGCTTAGATACCATGTAATTGCATGGATGGATGATGCAGTATCATATCCTTTATGCTAGATGCTTTATTTTTTCAAATTTCATATGTTATTCTCATAAGAAGCATTTGGTGGCCCCGCAAGAAAATAATATGTTATTTTGCTAGTCTTCATTAATTCTTTATCTGCAGGTCGAGCTAAAATTATATGTCTATTGGGAGAATATTTTGGGTTGAAGCCTTTTCTCGTTGTTTTCTTCTTACGGATCTAGAGTTTAAAATCATCTTAAATTGAAAGATTAGTTTACTTTCAACTTAAAATTTGTTTTGATGCGAAAATATTTTGTTATCCATGTTTCCTAACAGACCATGGTTCTTGTTTTAGATTCTCTGGATCCCTCAGCCATTTTGAGCTTTTAAAAAAATTGAAAAACTGGCTGTTTTATATGGCTACTGTTTTTGTTTTCTATTTTTTTTGTAGTGATCTCGTCAGCTTATTTATCACCTTGATAATGAAATAGGAAATCATTTGCTTTCTACCTATTTGCTATGAGGTTAATTTCGAAATATAGCATGACAATGTGACAAATACGGGACATATATTTAGAGCCCCATGTTTCTCTTTCCCTTTTTTGTTGTTGCTGTTATTTTTAATTTCACGTTTGGGTTTTACTTTCAATTTCCACAGTTATGCACTCTAATTTATCTTTTATTACCAATTTCCTAGGTTGTGTATTTATTATAATTTATTTTGTTATTGATACTGCCTCAGAATACTTAAGATTTTGTTTTATAGAACTAGAAGCATAAGTGTGTTTAACCTCTTATCTATTGCATCTGTTCTTCATAGGATGTAGAATTCCTTGAGAGAAGGTTGGAGGATCTTCAAAAGAGCATGAAAAGGAGCAATGACAAGCAGCTCAAAATAGATCATGAATTATGTGAGAAGGTTGGCACAATATATTTCTGAAAATTAATTAATCAGATGCATAAATTTCTTTATACTATATTACTATGTTCTTTTTGCATGATGCCAATTACAATTAGTTCATATATTTGATTTTCTTGTTTAAGATATTTCATGTTGCTTTTTACTCATGAATTCTGTAGATTGATATCTGTATATTGTAAAAGGTGGTTAATAGACATGCACTTTTATTAGGTCAGGGTTTAGATCTAGTTTATCTATGGAGTTCAGTGAAGGAGGGAGAACTAGATGTTGTAATAATGCTTTTAGGATAAACTAAGTGGTGTTTATACTGCTATTTGTTCGTAGACTTTTATGCATGGAAATTTTTTTGTAACTGAGTTTATTATTGCTCACCTATTTATCAGTGGAAATGACCAAATCAGTTTGATGTGTAGCTCATCACTTTATCATGCATTCGATGTCACCAATATAAGGCATCCAACTTCTCCCTTATGTTCCACATAGATGTATAACTATTCATTGGAAATAACTAAATCAATTTGTTAAGTAGCTCTTCATTTTATTATGTACTTGATGCCACTAATATGGGGAATCCAGGTTTCTTTTACATGCTATATAGAAGCTTTGAATTCTATGACATCATATTTTTGAACTATAAGATAACATCGGCTGTAGTATAATTGGAAAGAGGTGTTGGAGAATGGAGAACAGAGAGATTGCATTGGTTGGAGATTTTGTGATGTCTGTATGCATTATGTAAACTTAGAAATTTCATGCGATATCCTGTATATGGAAGTGGTTCAAGATTCTACTCCAATTAGTTGACTTATAATGTTCTAGCAGCTAGTTGGAGCATGCTGTCTTTACAGGAGCATGATGGGTTGTTTATATTCCTCTGTCCTTGACAAAAAAGGAAGAACATCGATTTTCATTTTATCCATCTTTCTTAATCTAAGCAAAATGAAACTAGGCAATATTCTTTTCAGTTAGTGGGATTCGAAAAACCTGAAAGCTTTATGTAGATTTTCTGTATTAGTTAATTCGTTATATTTTTCTGGTACAGTGTCTGGCTTATTTGTCCTCATAATTTTTTGTTTATCCAATCTTACCTGGATCAAGGTAGGCTGAATTGGATCGAATCGCCCGGTTTGGCCTGTACCGAGCTGACTCGGTGGAAAATCGGATCGATTTGCCTATTAGAATCGGTTCCAGCCCTGAACCGGCCGGAATGGGTTCCGAATCGATCGGAATCGACTAAAAAAAGCTCGATCAGGACCGAACCTGCCGGAACTAGCCGGTTCCGTTCGAATTTGGTGCAAACCATCTGATTCGCACCGAGAACGGTGGATGGTTCGCATTGAGGACGGTTCACACCGAATCGACCTGGTTCGAAATCAGGCCCTCTCCCCCTCTGCTTATTTTGTTAAAAAGAAGTGTTGGGAAGGCCGAAGGACATCTACAATGAGCTTCTTGATAATAATGAGCTAGAGAAATAGATTGCCTCATATAAGAGCAAGTAGCCCACATATGGACTGATGGTGATGTGTGATGGTTGGACCGGTCCAACTAGGCGGAATATTATCAATTTCTTGACATAATGTGATACGAAGACTTTGTTCCACAAGTCGGTTGATGCTTTTGATTAGGTGCACGATACCACGTACATTCTCAAATTGATAGCAAAAGTGATTGATCAGGTAGGAGAGGAGAATGTTGTGTAGGTCATCACTGATAATGAGCCACAATATAAGGCCACCGGAGGGATCTTGATGGAGCGACGACCACATTTTCTGGACCCCATATGCTGCACATCGTATCGACTTTATGTTGATAGACATTGTGAAGATTCATAGGGTGCAGCAGAAAGTGGAAACATCCCAAACCATTGCCAGATATATTTATAACCATGTATGGGTCTTTTCATTGATGAGGAGGTATGCAGGGAGAGAGATCTTGAGATCAGGAGTCACAAGGTTTGCTACCAACTATGTTGCATGTGATAGCATTCTTGAGAAGAAAGCAGTCCTACGTCAGATGTTTCTCAGTCTCGAGTGGTGGAAAAGTAGATATGCGATGGTCGGCACTGAAGGGAGCATTGTCTGAGACTTGGTGACAGGCAGGCATTCTGGTAGCGGACCAATATGATAGTGAAGGCTATCAGACCATTGTATGAAGTGCTTCAAGCCGTAGTCAGGGAGAGGTACCCCTAGATAGGCTTCTTGTATCATATGATGGAGAAGGCAAAGATTCAGATCAAAGAGGTAGATCCGACGTATGCCTAGGAGTACATCGTCATCATTGAGCGGCGGTGGGACTATCAGATGGGTAGGGATTTGCATCTAGCAAGCAAGATCATTGAAAATTAGATTACTCTGCACTTGTACAATTTTACTAACACAATAACGAACTCTATCTGCAGCATACTATCTAAAACCTTGGTTTTAATACTCCATAGCTGGAATCGATATGGATGACGAATTTCTGGCCGCTCTGCATAATATAATTTACAAGATGAAGCCTGATTCAGAAGTCGTGGCCTTGTGTTTGGAAGAGATAAGTTAACTTAAGTGACATGTGTAAGTTAATTGGTATTTTCAACTAACACGATTATTTTTTATAGACCAAAATATTTAGGGAGGGTACTAATAGCTTTGGAGTTTCGACAGCTGTTATAAGTAAGAAAAGTATGAATCCAAATATATTACACATCAGGAGGATATTTACCTGGTGTTAGATGGTTACTAATATGATAGTATCTTATATATAATTTTCTTCAATATTTTTGTAGGTGAATGGTGGATTCATTTTGGTTTATCCGCAAAAAATTTTAAGCGGCTAGCTATCCAGATCTTTTTTCAGACGGTCTCATCGAGTGTCTGTGAGCGTAACTGGTCCACCTTCGTCCTCATTCACAGCAAGTAGAGGAATTGTTTGACATATAAGCGTCTCAACGACTTTTTATATGTTCACTACAATTTGAGGTTGAGGCTGAAGTGTATCAAGAGAAAGTGGAGCTAAAGTACACCGATCCGATTTATAGTGCTTTCATTAATGATGAGGATGATCTTATGATCGGATGGCTTGTAGGCCAGCAGCAGAAGCCAGAGCTTGATGAACGAGGATCGCCTCCATGACCGACCAATTTCATAGCTAATGAGGCTAGGGTAGATACAGGATCATAGCCAGATCCGATCTATAGTGCTTTTATTAATAATGAGGATGATCTTATGATCGGATGGCTTATGGGCTAGCAATAAGAGGCGGAGCTTAGAGCTGATCACGGGCCTTCTGGCCCGCCCAGCCTGGCCCGAAATTTTTTGGGCTTGGGCATTAAAAAAGGCCCATGGGTCGGGCCTGGGCAGGAAAAGTGGCCTGACCAAAAAAATCGGGTTGGGCCTGGTCGGGCCATTCTGGCCCATTTCTAGATTTCAAACAAACAAAAAATCGGACCTGTCGGGTTGGGCCTATCGGGTCGGGTCGGGCTAGACAAGCCTAGAACCAGATTTATAAAGTCGGGTCGGGCCTGGATAAAAATTTAAGCCCGACAGTCGGGCCGGGCCTGGGCAAGACCATCGGGCCTAATTTTTGCCGTAGAGCCCGACCCGGTCCGGATTTTGATCAGCTCTAGCGGAGCTTGATGAGCGAGGATCGCCTCCATGATCGATGAATTTTGTAGCCAGTAATGCTAGGATCGATGTAGGGCAATGAGCAGAGAGCGATATCTACGCATTCTTTCAGTTGATCAACTACAGCCACAGAAAAGTCGGTCACCATATGATCTCTTGTTCGAGACATCCTCTAAGATATGATCGAGAGATATTTAGACGAGGCCACTATACTTTCCGATCGAGTCGGTTAGGAGGGTGATATACATCATCCCAACATAGCCAGACAGAGAGGGGCACGAAGTGTAAGCAGACAAAAAGTGGTATGAAGGGTAAGCAGGCAAAAAGTAGCACGAAGGGTTAGCAGGTAGCGAGTGACACGAAGGATAAGAAAATAGCTGTTCAGCACGCCAAAAAAGAAAAACAAAAGGCACCTGCAACTCCAATGGAGAGTGTAGAGGATGAGCCAGTTCACTCAGATTCGGAGATCAAGAACAATAGTTCTGGTGGTCATGGATCTGTTGGCTAGAAAGGAAGTGAAGGACATGAGATCACTGTTTATGAGACAACTGCAAGATGGTCTTCGATTCACCGGTGAGTCAGTTTATGCATACTACACATGATAGGGACCATGATGTATAATTTGGTGAAACTCGCGAGGATTCGATTGCATATAGGAGACATGCTTCTCGAGGTTATTTAGGAGGATACGATGCAGCTGCTGATGACCTCGCACGGAGAGAGGATCCATAGATATATCAGATTTGAGTTGTATACTGGATCCTATTACCTGCAACCACAGGTAGTCTATGATCTATATGGATATGGTGCATCCGAAGTATCTTTCGGTGGCTACTATCCAACGTATTCTGGAGCATCTTACGAGTTGGATTTTACTGCCGATTTAATCGGATGAGTTCCTTTACAGTCGTTTTATCAGCCAGTTTATCAGCCAGTTTATCAGCCAGAGGGCACCTCTCAGAGCCAGAGTTTCAGCGAGAGATCCGAGAGTGCTTATAATCCGAAGTGCGTTTCTTATGTGATGAACATACAAGACTACGTCGCTTGGTTAGAGAGATGGGCTGATGTGTCTTCTGACTATGCTAATAATTTGGATATTTACGGGAGGCATCACCACTC
Organism: Phoenix roebelenii; assembly: GCA_025769935.1. Lineage (NCBI taxonomy): Eukaryota > Viridiplantae > Streptophyta > Magnoliopsida > Arecales > Arecaceae > Phoenix > Phoenix roebelenii. Next base: position 362,111 of record JAOXJJ010000304.1, on the reverse strand, counting down.
GACGAGAATTTAGATATCGGTATGTATGTTGTACTTTAAATATATGTAATTGATTGTATTATTTTATATTTTTTACCTCACTACTTGATTTGAGGATATTTCATGTTGCTTCTTGTAGCATGCAACATTTCACTAATCATTTCATATTTTATATTATTTTAAAACAACAAGATGCATATTTAGGTTAAATTGGGATCATAGAAGCATCAAAAAAACATCAAATTAGATATAAAATCATTGAAAAAGTTTAAAAAGATTGATTACCAATTAAATCAACTTGAAAAATTCCAAAACAATTTAGGTGTGCCAGTATGGAATATGGAACCGGCACGCCCAAGCGTACCATGTGTCGGCACGATACTGAACTGGTACCGTTTCGACCCATCTGCCGATCGCTATAGGTCTGGATATCAATTTGGCAAACCTTGACCTGGATCCTTTAATTTGGCTTGAGATAGCCACACCCGACACTTAAACATGATATTGGTATGACAAGTTGACATGGCTTCATAAGAAATTCTTGGATATTGAAATGATCCGAAACTTAAATTCATATTGATACTTGACACACAAATTTGAGTTCATGTAACATTGTTTTTTGACAGTAGTTTGAGCCTATAAAATTTTTAATAGTCAGGCATTACTCTTCCGCACTGCAGGCTAAAGCATGGCTAAAGGATGGGAAAGATGCTCGTGGAGGTGATTGGAAAGCTGCTGATGTTGAGATCTTGAACACTCTTCAGTTACTTACTGCTAAACCTGTTGTCTATTTGGTATGATTATTTTTTAAAATTTAATTATTTACTAGTATATGATCATGCATTTGTTGTCTTCCAAAGTATTTTTCTTAGTATAAGAAACCATTTTTATTCTTCTTAGCATCATAGAGAAAAAGTTGAGTTATTAGCATATAAACAACCGGAAACATCAAACATGTGCTAATTTGACCATATGATGTGGTATGATCATCTCTTACATAACTACTTCTATATAACTAGTAATTCAGCTTGTGCATTCCACTTTTACATTACTCAAACATTTTTTTTCAACTATTGCATATATTTTTAGATTGCAAGAGGAGCACAAATACTTGCACCAAGGTTTACCGTCGCGGTATTGAACCCCATATCGATACTATTCTATTACAGCATTGGTACACAGTACGATACGAGATGACGAGGTGTACTGAGTGTCGGTACGGTACGAGATAGCATGTCGGTTTGGTATCGGTATAGTACAGTATACTAGTACCAAGTGTCGGCATGGTACGAGACTACGTACTGGTTCGGTACCGGTCCAGTATGGTATGGTGCTGACTGGTACGAAAACTCTTGACCTACACAAATGCTCATTATTAAACCATTTGACTCAAGTATTGCATATATTTTTTCGATTGCAAGAAGAGCACAAATATCAGAATGAACGGCTGTTGGATGCCTTGTTGATAGGCGAGGATTAGCCTATCTGATTGATATTGAACTTTCTTATTTTTCATTTGCAATTTCTAGAAAAATAATGCATCCAAAATTAATTGCAAAAGTTATCTATTTATTGTTTTTGGTTAACCCAATAAGTTGCACAAAAGCTTGACTCAAACTCAGTTTGGTTTCAGAATTTATTCTAAGAGGTTTTTTATTTGTAGTTACTGGCAGCTAGATATTATTATATTCTAGCTCATGCATTTAGCTTACAATTTGATGGTAAGAAAGTATCACTATAAGTAATGGGATAGAAAGAACGTAATGGTTGGCAATCAAATTTTTATGTTTATAAAATAATGTAACATGAAAAGGGATGGAAGTAAACAGTAATACCTCTCCTTCACAGCCTTCAATGGGGCAAACTGTTGGAGATCAAGGGAGAGGATCCTAAAAACCCCATCCTTCTCTTCCCATCTCTATGTATCAAAGTAAGAAACTACTGAAACAAATCTTAGAACAATAACCTAACAATTATTTCTTGCATCTTGAAAGGGATGGGACCTACCATAGTCTCATATCCATCCATTTGAAAGGACGAAAAATTCAACAAAAAATCGTTTAAAAAAAAAGAATCCCCAAAATGAGCCTGACTTCCAATTTAATTAATAAGATTTTGGATAGCCAAGAATCTGTAAGCTTTTAGATAAGCAAAATCCAGCTTATATGATGCATTGTCTACCCCAATAAGATGAAGTATATTGAAAAACAAAATGAAGAACAAAAAAAAAATATTCCAAATATCAACCAACTCCTGTAATTTTCAGCATAAAACAAATCCTTTTTTCATCAAAATTTCACAGATTATGCTCCGAACTCCTAATGTTTGTAGAGGAAGAGTATAAAATAAAGGTAAGATAAATAACATACTATTGCAAAAGTAACCCTTGTATATAAGAAAATTAAATAAACAAAAACTTATAATTTGCCGATTTCGCTAATAAACATAGAACCCTAGGCTTAATATCAAATCCTAGTCCTAGAAATAGAAAATCTTAGTTAAATAAATAAATGAAGGGGGAAAAGATAGAACAAAGAAAGAGGGGGAAGAGGCTCAGACCCTTCTTTCATCAATCAAATCATATGGAAAAATGATCTTGTACCTGTTATAGAATTCCTCTCCCCTTTGCCTGCTTCCAAACCCTCCTAAGGGATGACTGCAGCAGCTGCCTTGGCAGCCATTTAAGATACCCCACCATCAAGCCATCAGGATGGAAAATAAGAAATGAGGATAGAGGTTTTAGGGTTTCATAAATCCAAGAATCTCACGATTAAAGGTATGCATCACCAAGAACATGAACATTTAGGGGTGGGGATTAGAGTTCATCCACCAATAATTGGAGATTTTCTATCGCCTACATTAGTGGCTCAAAAGCTCGAATCCAGTAGCATGGTGCCGGAGATAATCATCATCGCCTCAAACATGTGACTGTACAGATAGAGAGATAGAGAGAGAGCGGAGAGAGAGGAGAAAGAGTAGAGAGAGCAATCTTACCTCACCAACCTCAATCAAAGCACTAGTGGATTTCCTTTGGAGATTAGAAGTGGATCATGGGAAAGTGAGGTGGTGGAGTAGTGAGGCGTGGTGAAGTGAAGAGCATTGAGAAGCTAGAAGAACAATTAGTATCTAATTCGACCCAACCATCTTAACCACTCGAACTCGATGCATCCCAAATGCACCCAACCAGCAGAGCCAACTTAGGCGAGAATCATTTGACCAAGGTACGCCGAACCAGTACTAGTAGGCGTACCGGTCGCCTGCCGGACCAGTTTGAGACCGGTTCGTACCAGAACCGGTCCGTTACGAACCGGTCTTTTGTTTATATATATATATATATATATATAGGTTCACGGATGCGTGCGGACGCGGGCGGAAAAAGAATTTTTTTTTTGGTTCACATCCGCCAGAGCTGGCCACAGGGTGGCATTTATGCCCCGTGCAGATGAACTCTCCTGCACCCACGCGGGGCACTCTCACACCACAGTGCACGTGCGCTGTGGTTTAAAATCCACAGCTCGTGCGCTGTAGCTAAAAAAATGGTACCAGTGCGAATACGGGCCGGTACGAGACCGGAACACAGCCGATATGCATGCGTACCGGTTGGTACCAGCCCAAAAATAGCTGAAACCGGCATCCACGTTGTCCGGGTACCGGTTCCAGGCTGGATTGGTCGATACCGGACCGAACCGGTCGGTACGGACCGGTTCGATAGACCATGCATTTGACCCTTTGACCATATACCTTTTATGTAGCGTATAGATGTGACATTCTTCTTACAAGTTTTGGTTGAACTACTAAAACACTTCTAGCTGTGCTCATGCAATCGTATTCAAATATGAGACACCTTTATATCCCTATATAGAAGTGTGAGACTAACAATGCTGCCAATTACATTTGCTTGAATGGTGTGATAAAATACTTGAAGTGGAATATGTAAGTCTAATCTTGCTAATCTCTTTATATAAGGATGATAATGACAGGTTCCTCTAATCAAGAGGAAAGAATCCAATGCTGTTTGTCCAAGGGTGTTGATTAGCACTTTGCTTGATCAAATTCTATCAAAATCTTTCTTATAAGTTGGAAACAACTTGATCCTGGCCATTAGGAGCTTCTGAAAAGTTGGGTGCACTCCGATCAGGATATACGTGCATAGTTCATGCTCTTGTGCTCCCATATCATGTTTATTTAGAAACAAAATCTTTGGTCATAATGCTAATCTTCCAAAATGTATTATTTGTAGGACTTATATTACAATACGTATAGTGTTGTTAGTGTAATATGTTCTATTGGTGGTGGAAAGCCTAACAAGAATAAGGGAGGGACTTGGGAACCATTTGGACTCATATGATGCATGAACTGGCCTATCACTTGTTTGGAACTAAAGATGCTCTCAAATCTATGCTTATGTTTAAAAAGCCTTAAAACTATATTCTACTATTTTCTTGCATATGTAGTTAGACCCTCTAGGAAGCATGGGTATTTCAAATTGCATGCCATGTCTGGATCATATCCATATTAGATACCGATAGTCATCGAGTACTTTTTGGACAATACTTATGTTATCTTAGAAAAACAGTGGCCTGATGCACAAGTCTCCTGCTGCTGTAGGATCTGGGGAGAATCAGATATACGCAATGTTATCCCGTATGTGGAGAGGCTGTTTCCGTGTTTCAGACCTGTGATGTCTAAGTCACAATGGAGTAACCTTGAGATTGCGCCAAAGCTCACCTTCTATGTTATGTATCCTATTCTTAGAATTAAAACAACACTCTGTATACTTCCTAGATACACTTTAGATACTTCTTGGTACTTACAAAAATGTGGAGAAGGTTGAATTTTGTAGTCTATGTTAAAAAATGAAGTATGGATTATGGTCCATGGAATAACAACTAAATGATAAGCTTGTAAAAATTAATGCTACCATAAAAAGTATGGACTAGGTTATTTTGATAGCCTACTAGGCTTTATGAATGCTTATTTTATATACATACGTATGTATTTATGTGTGTGTATGTATGTGTATAACTTATAAATGCATACATGCGCACACACACATATACATATGTACATATATGCACACATATATATACAATTATACATATATATTTCCTTGATGTATCCTAGCCATATCATGTCTTTGACCTGTCGGCTTATCCATATCATGTCTTATCTGTATCCTGCATCTATATCTGTGCTTCATAACAGACCCTTCAAGCATTTCCAGAATTTATCTATTTAAAATTCTGTATTAAAATAAATATCAACTTACATCATTTGTCATATACTAAAGTTTGTACTTTTGTTCTTTCTTCCCCTCATTCTTCATCTTGCACTTTTCCATATTATATATGGAAACAATATTTACTCCTCTGTTGCTGTATTTTGTTTGCAGGTGAATATGAATGAAAAGGACTATCAAAGAAAGAAGAACAAGTTTCTACCGAAGATACATGCATGGTATAGCTCCCTCCAGTGGTACTGTATAGTAACAGTAGCATCTGGCCATGGCTTGATACGGATTTAATGCTCTTCCACCCTCTACTACCCTTGTGTTTGGCCTACCTTTTTCTTTTGCAACACAAAATTCGTAAAATCAGTGTTTCAGAGTTGGAGATTTAATAAATTGATCACCATTATGTCACGAGTCTCTTGGACAGTTCCTTGCTTTATCATTTTACAGCTATTGTGATAAAATTGGCAGTCCAGTCTTGGGCCCATATGTTTATTTGAGACCAAGGATATTTAGGTAATTTCATTCATTTTGTCCTAAAATATCAAGGATATTACTGTTTGATATTTTATTAGTCATATTTTTCAGGGTGCAGGATCATGGTGGTGAGCCTATTATTCCTTTCAGCTGTGTTCTGGAAAAGAATCTTGTAGATATGCCGGAGGATGAAGCTGCTAAATACTGTGAGGAAAACAAAGTACAGAGGCAAGTTTTCACGGACTGCGTTCTTGGTCTCTTTCTTAAATGATTACTGACAATAAACGGCATTGGATCTATGCACATATATAGGGAAATTTGTTGCATAGCTTGAACATGATGATCAGAACTGATTGGTTTATGCCCTAATATGTAATTTTAATTGGTTTTGATCGTTCCCATGCAGTCCCCTAACCCTGGTAAATTAGTATACATGTATATATTATATTCCTTTACATTATGTTTGGATTATACTATCTGAAAATTGTCTTGATTATGCACAAAATGTGGTTTCTTTCTCTTTCTTATGCATAAAACATGAGACTCTCTTTGGTCAAGAAAATATGTCATGTTCCATGATGTGTTTGTGCTACCATGTTTGCTTTCTTTGTGCTGAGTTTTGATTGAACTAATCAACGAGTAATTTAGACCTTCATTTGATTTTTTTTTTTTTGGCTGGAAAAAATGTAATCTTTTTAATTAAAATAAAAGTATTCTGTTATTGAATATCACCAATGCATGCCTATGTATTAGCAGAAGAAGCAAGAATGTTATTAAATAAACATATTTTCTAGACATTTTGTTAGTTTTCTGCTTTTTATTACATGAAGATAAAAAGATACATCAGTTGCTGGGAATAGAGTTATCCAAAACTGAATTAATTTGATGGTTTGGGACTAGATGAAGTTAGGTAGACAAACATTTTTATATAGTTACTTATATCACCTAAATTCATTTTTCTTTAGGTACATCCACATAATATATAATATTGCAACTCTAGAGACTGGCAGAGCTAATATACAGGCCTATTGGCTAAAACCTTTTTTCCAGGAAAATGAGAGAGATGTTACGCCCATTAAATTTTTACAGTTTGATAGGAGGTTACTATTTCTTGTTTGCTTTTATCATTTGATGATTTGGTCCAATCATAGAATTTGAGGATGTGATTTTATTTTAGAACATATCTCATATCATAAACCTGTCATCCTAAACTTCCGATCTAGATGTTCTAAAAGATAGGGTTAAAAAAAATTTGCTTGACAAAATGATTAGTGTTATATGTTCTTAATCCCAAAATGCTACACTTATTTGACAAATTTTTATGAGAAGCTTTCTGTGTTTGTGTTTATGCAAGAAACCAATGACTTGGATATACGAGTGGGCATTCTTAACATTGCATGCACATGCATTCTCAATAAAAGTTCATGTACAGGTTTAAGAGGCAGTTTTCTGAAATAATTCGCTTTATGTTGCTGCAGTGCCATCCCCAAAATCATAAAGACTGGTTTTGCTGCAATCAATCTTATATACTTTTTCACTGCTGGACCAGATGAGGTATTATATTTTTCCCAACAGGCATACCACCATATTTTACTTATTTGATCACGTGGTTTATGTAACATGATGTCAAGGTTTTTGATCTTCTCATGCATTTTCAATCAAATCTCGCTGATTGTGGAGGTTTCTTATTGTCTGCTCATTTGTATCCAACTTGAGATGATTTATGTTTCTTAGCAGTTGGTACCTGTAACTGTGCCCTTTCTGATGAAAAATACTTTGTGATGTTAAGTTATTCTGCATGCTACATTCATAATTTCATTCAATATAATATTTATTATCGATAATGCGATCTCTTACCCAGTGATTTGCATGACACCTGGAAGGCTAGAACAGTAGAATTTCATATATTCATTGGCTGGATGTGCTCTGTTGTGACAAATTTTTGGCTGTCATTAGGTGAAATGTTGGCAGATCAGACGGCAAACCAAAGCCCCTCAAGCTGCGGGTACCATCCATTCTGATTTTGAAAAAGGTTTTATATGTGCTGAGGTATGTCTGCTTTCTTTGATTGAGTAGACATGTACTTTTATTGAGTAAAAAATCACATTATCAGATAGGTGCAGCTTAGAGATCATATGTGTTGTCTGAGATTTGTAGACTAAGGTAGGCCGAACCAAACCAAACCGCTCAGTTCGGCCCGTACCGAGCCGACTTGGTGGAAAAAGACCGACTTGGTGGAAAAAGAGAGAGAGAGAGGAGAGAGGAGAGAGGGAGGGAGAGAGAGAGGATGGCGGAGGACTGGAGGAGGCTGGTGAGCGTGCAAGGGGATGCGAAGGAGGGGTTTCGCCTCTGACCCCTATTTCATTCGAAACAGGGGCCCAAGAAGGGGGCTCTTTTTAAATTTGTGATTTTTAAGTGAAGTTAGTGTCGCAAATTTAAAAAGGGCCCTCCTTCGAGGCTCCTATTTCAAACAAAACAAGAGATTGAAGGTGGAGCCCCTCCTCCGCAGCCCTCCGCACACTCGCTGGCCTCTGCTCTTCCTCTCCCTCTCCCACCCTCCCCTGCTCGCTCTCTCTTTTCCTCTCTTTCCTTCTCCTTCTCCCCCTCCGCGCGCTTACCGGCCTCCGCTCTTCCTTCCTTTCCCTCTCCCTCCCCCCACCCCGCTCTCTCTCTCTCTCTCTCTCTCTCTCTCTTCCTCTTTCCTTCTTCTCCCCCTTCATCGGATGCTTTTCATTTTGGTTGCCGGAACCATCCCGGTCTACCGCCGATACGGCTCGGTACTCTCCAAACCATCCGGTTCGGGACAGTTCTGCCGACCTTGATAATATTGTATTTTGTGTCCACCCTCCTTTTGCAATTTATGCTAATGAGAATATGGGTTGCTATTTTTTTCCACTATCTGGTTCCAATATCTTGTGTATCTGCTGTTGCTCCCAATATATATTGCCTCCATATTCAAGAGGTGTTGGCTCCATTTTCTGCTTCACATTTCAAGCAACAGAAGCAGATATCTGTCATTCCTCTATGTCAATGTATATAAGTTGAAGCGTCTTTATGTTTTAGTTAAGGTGCAATAGCTGTGATTCACTTTTGTTGCATAGAGAAAGATGTTTAGCTTGAACATAGCTTGAATCAAAATATTTGGAAATAGTAGGATCTAGGATGTGTTTTTTACTTATCATGCAATGCTTGCTTATTTGGTAATTTGTGTTGTTTTCAGGTAATGAAGTTTGAAGAGCTAAAAGAACTGGGCGGTGAAGCTGCAGTCAAGGTACAGAACCATACCTGCACTTTATTGTGCATGCCTTTTCCACTGTTTTATCTAGTTAGTCATGTCTATGCATGGTCTTTTCTCGTTCTTTACATTTTATTCTTCAAAATTATGAAAATATAATTCCCTTTATCTTTTCTCTTGGTTCTCAGGCTGCTGGGAAGTACAGGCAAGAAGGAAAGACCTATGTTGTTCAGGATGGAGACATTATCTTCTTCAAATTCAATGTTTCTGGTGGTGGGAAAAAGTGAAAAACTCTTTTTTGAAGGTGATTAACCCTCTCTAAGATGCTTCTTAGTTGTGCTTTTGCTGTCATGCATTTGGATTGCGTTTTCATGTATTCTGCTTCACTAGATGGAGGCCATTTATGTTCTTAGGTGTGTCAAAATGAAGTTGTACTTCCTGAGGCAAATTCAAAATTTCTTCCAGAAAAAATTGTAAGGACGCTAATTAATATCATATATAATATTTTTTTGTGCAGCCTTGCAGATCCTTGTATGCACATCAAGTACCGACAGAATGCAGAGAACTATATTTCTATTGTCTGGTTAAGTAAATTTTTAGTAACCAAGTCCATAACTGAAAATATCTGGATGCTGATGATCACTTTAAAAATCTCCACTGATTTTTGTAGATTTTTTTTTATAAAAATTCCCTTTATGACGACAGTACATTGTCTTCCCTCATATTGTACTTTGCATAACCGCTTCCTGAATTGAGCTGCTTTCATAAATGAAGCTGTTTGCACTCCTATGGAAGTTTTCTTTTTTGAAACAAAACAACATCGGTTATGTACTTACCAGAAATTTGAATGCCCGGCATTGTCTGCATATTTAAGGAACTACAAATTAGGTTACCATTTCCCTGTGTTATTGGCTATAGTGTTTATGAGGAGAGGCTTATGTTGTTTGATGCCGCTTATACATTTTATTGTTAAACGTTACTGATTATGTTAATATCTCTTTCACTATATTATGTATATATGGTTATTGATCTGCTGATTACTTTGTTATATACCAATCATTCATGGATGACATAATGATCAAGATGATAGTAACTTCAATATTCAATAGGTCCAAAGGAGGGATAAGCTCATTCCATATATGTGGTTCCTTTTATCTGCTATGCTAGCATCTCACTTACATTTGCTGAAGATCAGATTCCTAGGTTGTCATCATTAATTTTATTATAGAATGCTTGATTATCTGTTACTTGTCTGACCAACTTCTTGTCAGAGCTTTTGGAGTGCATATTTTTAGATTGAAGATCCAGTTCCTTATGAAGCAGTGTGACCTTATAACCAGTGAAGATGGGAAAAAGTTCAGATTTTAAGTACTTTTCCTGACTGACTGATCCTAAGCTTTAAGTAAGCAGTCCGAGTCTTCTTAGTGTTGTTTGTTGATGGTAGCAATTTGTTGCCATTAAGATTCCTGTCTTTGTTCGCACTCCAGCTCCTGCCCTCATGTTTCCTATTCCAACTAAGAATGTATGGAATATTAAACTTCTATTAATTTCAATTGCATCTCGTTCTTGTGCTACTAACACGTTCTTTGAACATGCTATATGAATTGATGGATTTCATCTCTTAAAGAGGAGGATGATTGGAAATTGAATTTGAGAGTTTTGGAATAGGTCCACCTTTCGGGAGTCTTTTTCCCTTTTTAAGATTTTAGTGAGAGTTTTGGAATATGTTTGTAAATAAAAAGCTGTCTCTTATACATAGGAGCAAGGAATGCCGTACCGGCCGTACGGGCCGGTACGTACCGGTCCGGTCCTTGACCGGTACCGGAAATAAATGAAAACCGGTATTTTTCGGTTTTCATCTGCGAACCGGCCGGTACGGAGCCCGTACCGGCCGGTACCGCTTGGTAC
>JAOXJJ010000304.1:293913-351182 GCA_025769935.1 Phoenix roebelenii | reverse complement strand
ATCAATCATCACTTAATTTAAGATCCAACAGAGACAACATTTAAAAAAAAAATTCGAAATATCTGGCGACCGGTCCGGTCGGTATGGTACCGGTACCGACCGGTACGTACCGGTCCGGACGGCCACCGGTACGCCGACCGGTACCGGTACGCCGACCGGTACCGGTACGGGCGTACGGCGGACCTTGCATAGGAGTCCTGTAAAAGTACTCCAGAATCTATTATATAATAATTATCACAATCTAAGAGATTTGGGATTAAGTTGAGGTAAATGGTTTATGATTTTTTTTTTGATTTAGGATTTTCCCCTGAGAAAAGGGATTTGGGATTTTTCAAGGTGGTTTAGTTTCAAGACTTTGCAGGATTTTTTTTTTAACCCTGTAGGTTGTGAGATGGTTTAATGTCTAATCCTTGGCAATGGTCAATTACAGCCAGCGTTTGCTTTATATATAGTATGAGATGTTATGTTTGAGGACAACCCTGTTAACTCCTAGTCTATGCAATGTTGTTGCTGTAGATAGTGAATTCTATCTCACTGACAGAAGTGTAGTTTAGCATTCAGAAATGAGATCCTTACGGTAATTGACTAAGGAAATATTAGTTTGCATTATAGCAAAACAATGATATAGGAGAGTATCAACAACAAGTTCTCTCTGAGAGAAATAGTAGGCTAGATTACATTATCATTGTGATAACATTCTACTGAGCCAGAGCACTTGTGTTGTACACAAGAAGAGCACCACCCAGTAGAAGTCCAGCCAGGGTTACAGCCCATATCAAAAGCCCTGTGGTTCCTGCATGACCCACATTTATCCCAATATTAGTTCAAGGAAAATGTGACTCAAAACTAAGGTTTCTGATGAGTAGATATTATGCTGCTCCTGCACCAATTTAGATTTGATATCATATGTTTTTGTTTGCTGGTCTAACCTCCAACATAGACGTCTCCACTTGGGGACCACTCTTCAGGTGCGTAAATTGGGCTGCAAGTAGAAGTATCCAAATTATAATCTTCGCGCGATGATAAATAAATCATTACTGCCACAACAATTTCATGATCAATTTGCAATTATTTTCTTGAGAATGCTATAGGTGAAGTTTAACATTCATTGGCACATAGCCCTTGCTGCATACTGCATTTAGTTCTTCGCCCTCCTTGCTTTGGGTAATAATAGATGAAGTAATGATAACAGAAAGCAAAGAAATTGTCGAATGCCTACCTGTAGCCATCGACATTTGCACCATATTTGTCCACAAACTGATAGACACCCTTCCCCTGTATCCATTATAGGCAAGACAAAGTAGAGATGGAAGCTTCTATCAGAAACAGTAGTGGAGGCTGCAACTGTTACTTGAAACCCAAAAGACACCTCTAATGGTTTCCAATATAACCATATAGTTAGTTAATTATGAGAGGAATTAGGGGGAAAGAAATCCGACCTTAGGCTTCCTTCCAGATGCATCGACGCCATTTCTCAGATCCATACCTCCTCCAGTCCCTACAAGTTTTTTAATTTTTAATCACTGGAAAAGAAAATTTGGTCTATGCATAGATAAGAGGTTGACATGAACAAAACCAGAAATTCAGTTCCTGTGAAAGGAAGTTCTAGACTATAGAGATATGTTAAATGCCATAAAATAATAAATATATAGGTTGATTTTATTTTTATTGATTGACAGATGGAAAAGTTAAAATCAACCTCGTGATGTAATCACATTGCCATAGAAGAATCTGGCTTTAGAGCGGATGCAGTACCTCATAGCAATGATAATTGATCTTTCCGGTTTAGCGATCTACTAAACAAGCCAGAATTTTTCCGACATTTTCGTTGCCGTCTCTAAAAACTGATCTTGAATCGTTGATGCTAAGGAGGGTATGAAAGTATTGCTATGTTGGTCAGGAGCTATCCATATTATATAAACTTGCACACTTTCTGATGGTGGTGGTGGTGGTGATAATCTGTTCGTCATGCATGCAACTACGTGCTTGCTCAATTCTATAGCAGATGAAGCTTCGAGTCGGAGTTGCTGTTAAATACTAACCACAGTCTGTGGCAGTCTTTGATCTTCTTGGTATGAAAGTATTACTATATTGATCAGGAGCTATCCATATTATATAAACCTGCATGCTTTCTGACGATGATGGTGGTGGTGATAATATGGGTTTGTCATGCATGGAACTGCGTGCTTGCTCAATTCTAGAGCAGATGAAGCTTCTGAGTTGGAGTTGCTGTTGAATACTAACCATAGTCTGTGGCAGTCTTTGATCTTCATGGCATGAACATACTACTATGTTGATCAGGAGCTATACATATTGTATAAACCTGCATGCTTTCTGATGATGGTGGTGGTGGTGATAATATGGGTTTGTCATGCATGGAACTACGTGCTTGCTCAATTCTAGAGCAGATGAAACTTCTTGAGTTGGAGTTGCTGTTGAATACTAACCATAGTCTCTGGCAGTCTTTGATCTTCTTGTTATGAACATACTACTATGTTGATCAGGAGCTATACATATTATACAAACCTGCATGCTTTCTGATGGTGGTGGTGGAGGTGATGGTGGTGATGATATGGGTTTGTCATGCATGCAACTACGTGCTTGCTAAATTCGAGAGCAGATGAAGCTTTGAGTCAGAGTTGCTGTTGAATACTAACCATAGGGTGTGTCTGTCTTGATCTTCTTGCCACCACTAGCCTGAACCTTGAGACAAGAAGGGTTTCTGGCCAAGGAGGGGAGGCCCTTAGCCTGTGACCTCTCAAGGAATGGAGAAGGCTTCAGGGCCAAGGAAGACATGACGCAGGTTGCCATCTCGGGGTTCCTGAAACTGCCCTTGGTTCTTCTGCTCTCTCCTTCCTTTCTAATAGCTCAACTTAATATGCAGAGATTGGAATGACACCAAGTGAGTTAGTGATTGTTTTTGTTGATACGTGGCATTTTCTCTGTGCCTTGATCCTGATATTGGTGTTGCAAACATTATCTTTACTGAAGGGTGAGGAGAGAATTAGAGGTAGGATATTTTTTTTTTTCTTTTATGGATGAAAAATTTCTAGGGACCAGGGTTCCTCTATGTGTGCACCACACGTGAGAATCACGTGTATTTGCTATTACAGCCACCCAGTTGTTGATTCCCCGTGTTCCTCTGTGTGTTCATTGAGCTATGTGTGGTTGTTTGGAAAATAACTATAATCAGTTTTTTTTCTTTGTGTGGTTAATTTATATTTGTAATATCATATCAGTTTTTTTTTCTGTGTGGTTGATTTATATTTTCATGTCCAAAGAGGAAATGGAAAATGATCTGAATGGGATGCGAATGGAAGGCTGCGTGATTTTGATTCCACTATATGGGCATGAAAAATGAATGCATGGAAGAGGAAATAACGATCTGATTCTGAAATTTAATTTAGCTAGTTATATATCAAAATATAATCAATTTTATATCGATTTTCTAAGACATAGTTATCTAAGAAATGAAATTAATTTTATAATAAAATCATCATAATCCTTTATGAGGCCTTCCATTATATTATACGTCTATATGATAAATTTGTAAGTAACAACCAATTTTCTCTTGAAAAAGAAAAAAAAAATTAAGCAACATCCGTTATAATGCCATCATGACCCTTAATTTTCATTTTTATATTTTATCTTTTTTATTTTTTATTTATTTTTTCACTTTATGTTTTTCATGTTTTTATCTTTTTCATCGGTAGAATTTTATTTATTTTTTTATATTTATTTGATATATATATATATATATATCTATTTTTATTTAACTTTTTAATATTTTTATTTTTCTTTGATTAGCTTTTCCTTTAAGATGCAGTGCGCAATGCTCATTTGCTAGTATATCATACACAATGAGCCTTTAAGAAAAAAACTGATATCATATTACAATACATGCTTGTTGATTTATGTCTATGTTTTCATGGAAATAACTATTTCTCTCATTTAAGAGTGAAAACATCATAGTTTTATTTAAAGAAATTCTGATTCCAAAAGACATGATTCCACCAACGAGCATTTGCTCGATGGCTTGGGCAAGGAGATGGAGGTTCGATTTTCATCAAAATCAGCCTTTGAGAGTAGGATGGATATACAGTAGAAAAGGTAGGGATCAGCTCCTTCTAAAAGAAATATAATTCCGTTGCTTATTATCATATCAAACATGGAATTGGGTTCAAAATCGAAATTTTCATTTTATTCCGTATTCATCCTAAAATGATGTAGCATAAAAAATTTTCGACCCAAACCCAATCTGAATCTTATTCTCGTGCTCATTCTAGTGGAATTAAATCGTAGCATAAAAAGTTTTCGACCCAAACCCAACATGAATCCACGTGATGCTAATAACTCAATTCTTCCCATTACCACCTCCACCCTTTCTCATAAAATATCGTTCATTGGGTCAAAAGCTGGTCGTCCTCACGAGACGGTGCACCACACCAATCACATAGGCATATTCCTATGGGCCAATCACCGAGATGAACACATGATGAAGAAAGCTCCCAGAAACATGCGTATATGATTGGTGTGGTGCACCATCGCATGGTGCACGTGGTGCACCATCGCATGGTGCACGTGGTGCAGGATATAATTTCTTCGTTGCTCGCAACTGGGTAAACATCCAATGTTCAAATGCCCAAGAAATTGTTGGATTGTACGGATGCAGCTGCAGCGGCATAGAGTCCAGTTTCCTGTAACTCTGGTTCTATATAAACTACATGGATTTTGTTCTGGTGAGAGATGTTTACCCGTGAGTTTGACGTCCGAACCAACCTGCCCTAAATCAGTTGTCATCCCTGTCACAAGATATACAGCTCAAGGCGGAGGAAGATTCTGAGTTCGAAGTTGAAGTTAGTTTCAAGTTCTAGGCTTCTGAACAAGATATACAGCTCAAGGTGGAGGAAGATTGCCTTTGAATATCCATTCTAGGGTGGCTTTTGCCATGTACTCTAATAACACCTCTCTCTCTCTCTCTCTCTCTCTCTGATCAGAAGGGGTCAATCACTATAATCCACATCTCTTTCAACCCTACACCTATTTTACCTGTCAAGAGCCGACTCCAACCGAAATCGATCCATGCTGACATGTCCAAGTGACGAGGAATGATACCATCGGAGCAAGCACAGGTGGTGCCAACCTTTGCATTTAGATATGCTGAATTGGTGAATTAGCTTCAATCACTTAATCATCATTCCTGAGATTGATGGGAGACGCAGCAGTGATAGAATATGATGTATAGTAAACTTTCAGTTGAGATTTTCTACATCATGAGCTTTATTTCTCCAGTTAAGTATGAATTATGTAATTCATACCTATCGATACCTTTGCATTTAGATATGATATATCAGTGAATTAGCTCCAATCAATTAATTATCACACTTGCGCTTCATGAAAGGCAAAATAGAGATCTACTGTAATGAATAGCAAATTTTACATTAGGGTTTTCGTTGACACGAGCTTTTTTTCTTAAGTTTGATGAGCTTTGAATTATATTGTAATTAATATATAACAATGTAAAGGGAGGCATGCGAGAAAGTAAGATCTCTGCTAGGAATAATATTGCTGCCTTGATCCCTCTTCATAATGGAAGTTCCTGAGTTTCATAATGTCGGATGCAAAATTTCTTGAGGCAGTTGTATGTTGCCAAGGGAGGTCAAGCTTAATTGAGCCTCATGTCAAATGAGGCCAGGCTCAAAGTGTTTCTCATCTAACTTACATGATTCCTTTTCTTTCTTTTAAGCAAAAACTACATCACTACAATTCATAGTTTATGAGTCACTATGAAATAATAAGAATGGGAAAGTTGAAAAACATTAAGACAAATAATAACTATTTTAAATAACCAACTTGGATTTATACCTGAAATATCAACAAGGGAAGCCATCTTTTTGTTTACATAATTGATAGAAAAATATAGAGAAAGGGAACAAGTCTGCATATGATCTTTATTGATTTACAGAAAATTGATGATAGGATGACAAGATAAGTGATTACACGAACTCTAGGAAGGAAAGGTATTATATATAAATGATATATTGAAATAACTGAGTACATGCATGCTGAGCATTAATAAGTACTAGGAGTTGTAGCACATGTAAGGTTTTTTTCAGTCACAGTAGTCTTACATCAAGGATTAGTACTAAAACCATATCTTTTTATATTAATTATGAGCGAACTCATATCTAATATCCGGAAAGATGCACATTACAAGTAATCTGCAGATAATATAGTACTGATTGATGAAAAGAAAACTAGGTTGAATATTAAATTTAAATTATGGAGGAAAATTTTAGAGGCTATGGGCTTAAAAATTGGTAGAATAAAGAAAAAGTATATGGAATGCAAGAATAAAAATAAAGTTATTATATCAATTAAGATCAATGGACAAAAGATACTATAGTAACTCATTTCATTATTTAGGATTTATTATACAAAATAATAAGAAGATAGACGAACATACGTGTAATAGAATTAGAGCTGATTGGATGAAATAGAGAGATACATCTGGAATATTATGTCATAGTCGCATATTTTGGAGACTTGAAGGAAAATTTTATAGAACAATAGCAAGGCCTACAACATCATATGGTTCAAAGTGCTGAATAATTAAGAAAGTACATGAAAAAAATTGAATGTGATAGAGATAAGAATACTGAGATGAATGTATGGTAAAAGTAGGAAGAATAGATTTTAAAAAAAAATACTAGAGGAGCTGTAGGAGTTGGACGACTTAAGAATAAAGTGATAGAAAACTGATTGAGATTGTATGGTTATATACAACAAAGATCTGAGAAGGCTCATATAAGGAGAGGTACTTTAGTTTACATTGAAGATTGTAGAAAAGAGGAAGTCATAACTTAATATAGATGGAGATTATAAGGAACAATATGAAGAAATTTGGAATGACATCAGAGGTGATCCTAAATATAAATATCCATAAAATCAATCTCAAATAATCAGGAAAAAAGAAGGCTAGAAAAGATTATGATTATGAGAAACTACTTGGATACAATTTAACATTCACTCCTTACATATCCATTTTTGATCCTATACAAAGCATGTTTGATGAACTAGTGCACAATGATGACTACAGATCTACCTAGCTCTCATCCTTACCGGAGTAAAAATGGCGGAAGACACAGGAGAAGTCCTTAGAGTCATAGCCCTTAGCACACAATTCCATGTAACTGCAATCAGAAATTTGTTTATTGAAGCAGTGTTAAAACCAAAATTAAATGTAAAATATGGAAGATTACATGGAGGTCTTTTTTTCTCAAAACACTTAAATTTACTCTGAGGGTAACTCACATATCACGTGCTTCAGAAGTAAGGGGGCACTTGAGACCGATCTCTCCTGCAGATGTCATGGCCAATGTCAAGTCTTTAGCCTGTATGAAAATTATTCTTGTATCATGATCGGCTGATTGATTTCAACATGCATCTAGCTTGGAACTATACCCTTGGTGCAACTATAAGCTTCTTTCTAGGGGAAAAATGATGAATCAGGGGGATCAAAATATGCAATACCATCAGAGAAGGAAGAGAGAAACTAGAATTTATTATATCACATCAATGCATCATCAGAACTGAAGTTTACATAGAACGGAGTATTCCCATCAATATTGCAAAGGCCTTTTCATATTTCAAAAATTCAATGATGGTTAAACATCTGGGAATGAGAAATGGAGACACGACAAGGTGTGTTGAATGTTAAGTTTTGTATGGAGTAGTCTTTTCAATGTAAGATTGAAATTGAGTACTAAAAATTGCAATCTAATAGGAAGATGGGTTCTCTGAGTAGAATTAAACACATGGAGCAACCTCATAGTAAATTAAACAAACATAAATTACTTGATAACAAGAAATGCCTAGTTGGATGTTAGTAATGACAATCAATGTGAGGATACATATGATTATAATCATCAGCTGAGGGTATTGCCCGTTCTTTGTTATGAAATTTTTGAGAGAGCAGACCAATATTATCAATCAAAACTTTGTATAAAGCCAGCATATACATATATTGCATACCATTAGTTTAGTTGCGAAGCCGCCATCATAATTCCTTGATGAAGGCACCCCTTCCATTACTCCAGGGACTGGGTTGTAACTGTCACTATCAAATGTTGTGAAAATTAGACAACAGTTCAAGATCTAATTCGCCAGGGTTAATCAATGTCAATAAATTCATAGAAAGGACAGAACACTTAAGATTTCATTCTTTTTGGTAATAACATCTGAGTATTTTATGGACAAGGATATTATAGGATGTTCTAACTGAACGCACCTAACATAATGAACATGAATGAGCATAATTTTGGTCAAGTCTTTGCTATGTGGGAAGCCTGGTTGGTAACCTTGTAAGCCAATGACAAAGCATATCACAAGGACTGAAATTGTCAGCTTTTGTTGTTACTACATCAATCTCAAGATCTCAAATCAAGCAATGTAACAAAAGGATAAGGCTTGAGGTAACTATTTTGGGTTGGCACCACCTGATACATCAAATTTTTATAAAAGTAGTGGAACTCTAGGATACCTACGTTTAGCCAATTTCCTAGAAATTAAGTAATAATAACGTTTCCTGAAACTCTTGTGAAGATAAGAAACTTCACAAAGAAAGTTTTCCACGATTAACAAGAGAAAGTTGTTGATCATCAGCAAGAACCATTCCTATGAAGGATGAAAAGATCAAGTTGGCAGAAGATGATATCATGGCCAAGAAGGAAGAAAATACTTGTTTATGAAATTAAGAGAAAATGGTTCAGACAACCAGCAGAACTCTCTCAATAATGCAATAAACCAGTCATCCAAGTGTTCACATGTACAATTAATGGGAAGGATTGTTTGTTTGTCCAAAGGCATATTGGCATTACACAAAGTAGGTTGAGAGGCATTTTAGTTAACATCAAGAGAAAGTCAAAGGCATATCAGCATTATACAAAATAGATTTGAGAGACAAATTTAGGCTTCATTAGGAGAGACTTTTGTACCATATGCTTCTCTAAATATTGAACAAATACATTTAGGACATAAGATGAGGGTACACTACCTACTCCAACAGCGAGCACTTGATGAATTGAAAATTTTTGTTAACGTGCTAGCTGTAATCCCTAGATGCTGACCAAGAACAAATGCTTCAGAGACCCCAAGCATGCTAACAGCCATTGCCAAATTATTGCAAATTTTTGCTGCCTGAGACCAAAAACCACACTCAAGGTGAACTTGGGGTCAGTTCCAAAGCTGACAGAATTACGAACATCATCTTGTGAATTGTGATGGAACTGCACATATTTACAACAGCTGTGTTCATCCTCCTTGCCGTCACAGCTGGAATACTAATTCTCACTTGAATCAAACATATTTACACTTAACTAAATAGAAATAGGATGAACATGCTATCATGACCAAGCAATTAACAGGAAAATGACATGCCATTAGACCAAAGAAAATATTGCAATTATTCTAGCTGCTTACTCATATGATATAGGGGATACTTAAAAGTTCTAGTTTATGAATACAAAAGCACCAGTTGGGGCTTCCAAAATTTATGCATGTTTGGTGAAGTTAAGCTCGGTTTTCTATGTTTCAGTTGCCCCTTTTTTCAAAAATCAATTTCCTCACATTTGGGACACAAACTTTCACATTTCCAGTACTTCAAACCAGAGTAATGCTGAACCGGTACTGGAAGCCGTACCGGTCGGCGACCAGACCGGTTCAGCTCGTTTGGTACCATCCCGGTATCGGGCCCGTACTGGCGGAGCCCAGTCGGAGTCGGAAAAGAAGAAGAGAAACAACGAGCGAGCGGGGGAGGGAGGGAGAAGGAGAGCCGCGGAGGGCCATAAGGGGGGGGGGCAGAGGCTACGCAAAAAAATTTAGAAATTTTTAAATGAAGTCGGTAAGTGGTTTGCCGACTTCACTTAAAAATCTTCAAATTTTTTTCCGCAGCCACAACCTTCGCCACGCCCCCACGGCCCAACACAGGCATCCGTGGTGGCTGCTTCTCCCTCTTGCTCCCGCTCGCTCACTGTTTCTCCCTTTCTTCCCCGGCTCCGATGCGTACCGGTTTTCATGGCGGAACCGTACCGGTCCGGTAAGGGCTGAACCAGCCGGCATGGGCCGGTTCAGCATACCATGCTTCAAACCAAAATAATTAACTCATAGTTGGAGTTATACTAACACCACTTTCAAGTTTTTCCATAGCTAAATTAATTGTCAAGGAATTTGGCTTTGAAAAGAAAATTTTAATCATCTGTGTGATAGTTCTCTTGAATGAAATAAGATAGTGCTCCTCATTCTTAACACATATTTCAGTCACTACAACAAAGTTGTACAATGAGTAGGATGCCTCTTTGAGATTGTTCTTAAATTAGTTTTCAACCCAGTACAAGTAGAGATAGGCATGAGCATTCAGCAGAAAGGAATTTAGGAAATTAGAAAGAGAAGTAAACTTACAGCACCATTGCCAGAACTGCCACAGTAGATTGTCTGTTTACCCATTGAGAGAAACAAGGGCTTTGCAGCCAGATATGCCTCCTCTAAGCCACCAACCTATACAACACAAAATTGGATTTGTTTACAGGTCAGGACATAATCATGTATCTACGTGTCAATAAAATATATACAGGTATATGTGTGAGAGAGGATCCTCAACTGGATTTCCACACCGTTCAAACTAATGGTCCTCCAAATTATCATTATGTGACTCCCAAATAATTATTGTAATTAATGAGGAGCACAAGGCAGTACCATAAAAGTAAGGGTCCCTGCTTCTGCGGCAGGAACACCTCCAGATACAGGAGCATCCAACATGAGTGGATTGTCTGCAAACCCTGAACAATAACATCAGGTTAATGGCTAGTAATAATAAAGAAATGAAAAAAAAATATTTTTGACTGAATAGAATATATAACCAGATTGATTTAAAAATTGCCTATATGGCCTTTTAGGTTAGCCATGCTTTTCATGAAAGATCATTCCATTTATCCATCCAACATGTGATTCCGGATTTCATCCCAGATCCAACCATACATCTTCACAACCTCATGAAGTAAGAGCAACACGATAATAGTCATTCCTGGCATTTTTTAGCTGAGTGTTAAAGTATTTTCTGAAACCAGAAGCTCTCTAGTTGCTCAAGTGCTGAAGCCATAACAAGTGACAATGATTTAATACCACTGTCTTACTTGAATCAATTTAAAAATCACTCGATTTAGATAAATGAATGAACTTTTTGCAAGTGTATAATGACAAGTTGGTTTGACTACCTAGATATTGGGGCTCATCTAGCTTGCTAATTGTATCCATGTTTTTCCTTTAGGTGCACCTAAAAGCTTGTACATGACTATCAACATTATTACAACAACTCATTTTGGACTCGACCAAAATCACTATGCGTTGATGGTAATATTGGCAATCTTTAGAAGATCACCACCCTACCACCAGTGTTTCTTGTTCATTCATATACTACCTAGATTTACATATGATAAGCGATAAACAGTGTGCCCAACTCATCATGGTATGATTGTTAGCCATATGGTAGGGGCATCAAGCCCAATATAATGGAGGAATAACATAATGATTGTTTCGCATCTAGTAGCACATCAAACTCAATATAATGAAGGAATAGCAGCACTAATTAGCTAGAAATATGTGATTTCTTGAGCAATATACCAATTTTTGTAAGCCAATAAGTTGGCAAAAACTAAAAGCATTAGTGAATTATTTTTCATTTTAGATTGTGTCGCTGCTCAACAAAACATAAGATCCATTGCTTAGGTCTTCCAAAAGAAAACACAGACTATTACATGACCGAAATATTATTTTCATTCTAAGAAAGATCATTGTTATCCCAGAATTTTCTTCTCTTATGGTGTATTTTTGATTTCTGATAATACGGGATTTCAGTAGGATGTTCCATAAAGTTATGATATGGATAGATAGGATTCCATATGCTTGAAATATGGTTTTTGCAAATTGTCTAGGATGTCATATCTCTAGTTTCTATATTTAGAAGGGTCAAGAATCTCTATCTAAAAGAACTATCTAGCCTTTTTTGGAGAAAAAATAAAGAAATATATGTATTAATGGGAAATAACAATCCTTAAAGTGTTTATTAGGAGGTCCAGATCCTCTTGAAGTGGTCCATCTTCTCTTTCCTTTCCTCACTTTTCACATTTCTTTTACTAAGATACAATGTGATTTCATCATGGTCATATCATCAAATTTATCTATTTAAATAACAGAGTTTTGTAAGAATGGGTCCTCAAAGAATACCCTGCAGATATGTTAGATCTGAGTCCTAACATCCATCTCCATGTAACAATTCTCATCTACTTCTAATGTACAGAATTGCAAGAGTTACCATAAAAAGGCAGGCTTAGTTGGCATTCAGGAAAGCTATCATATTCTTCAGAGCATGATATGTTCAGTTAAGTCGGAGGACCGTAATATGATTGTCAAACAACACAGCTGTCAAAGGAAAGAGTCTTTTTTTTTGCACACCCAATTTTAATGCTTCTAATTCAATTCAAAGAGATCATGGTACAGATCAGATTCCAAGAATCATGTATGAATGAAATTAAAAGACAGATAAACAAAATCACTCAAAGAGATGATGGCAGAGCCGTATAGGTCAGATATCCAAGAATCATGTATGCATGAAATTAAAAGACTTCAGCTTGAACAGAACCTTTCTTTTCTTTTAGAAGACATTTTGAGATGTTTCTGGAAAGAATTCTTGAAGTTTGTGGATCAATTGTTGAAGAGTCTATAAACAACCATGGGCTTAGATGACTCCTGCAATGTAGCAAGCCATTTTGTCCGGTATAGACATCCAAAACCTGCAAAATGGTTCCAGAATGTCAAAGCTACTTCCATTGAACACTACAGTGAAGAAACCCACATAACATTAGTCAAAGAACTGAATCAACTAGAGGTTAATGTAGCGACTTATATCTCTATGCAATCAGCTATCTAGAAATCTGTCTGGATGCAAATTCCAGACAGCATTAAGTATTGGAAAAGCCACATATTATCTTGACAAAACATTTCCTTAAACATTATGTTATTAAATAAGGTCTTTTAATCCTTGCTATGCCTGTGATTTATGCCATTTGTGAAGGAGTGCAATGATGCCAAGCTAGTAAAACAAGAAAATCTGCAGATATACAATCATAGTAAAGAAAATAAATTCAAACTTAAAGAAAACATTACATCTCGTCTTCTTGCACTCTGACTGGTTTTTGTTAACATGTAGGAAGTCCTTTTCAATCTACAATAACAATCTTCTTCTTCTTGTTCTTCTTACTCCAAAATGGATAATAACACGAAATGGAATATCAATTCTGTAATCCCTACGTAATGATGCCAACAGTTATGATACTGAACAAATATCAATTCTCACAGTCCAAAGGTACAGGAAATGTGAATAGGTGCAGAAACTGGATAATGGTTCCGGAATGTTTTCAAAACTATAATTCAGTAATCCCTACATAATGATAACTATTACCAAGTACCTTGCTTAATATCCAAATGCACACGAAATGTGAATAAGTGCAGAAACTGGATTAAGGTTCTGGAATGTGTTCAAAACCATAATTCAATAATTCCTACACAATGATAACTAAGACCAATTACCTCGCTTAATATCCAAATGCACATGAACAATGCTTTGAAAAGCAAACTTTGGTTACACTTATCCAACTGTACTCTTATTATAAATAATAGAGCTCTCCAGATACTTAAAATTCAAAGGAGGTTTATGGAGAAGGGAAGGTAGCTCCATTAGAGTGGTATAAATATCTATATAGACTGTAGCCCAACATAGAAGTACAAGATGCCAATGTATCAGCAGTGAAGTCTTTTTAGTCAGCACAAGAAAGACACGAAAAAGCTTCAACAAAATGGAGAATTGAGAAGGCAAATGGGTACAGAGGAACATGCAATCACTGTGTCAGAGATAATATACCAAAGCATGAAATCGAAGTATTTCTGACAGAACTATCACCATCCTACATGATAAAATTCAGAGAGCCCTTAATTTTCATGCCATTGGCTTCTTTAAAGGTATATAATCAGTGTATGAGTGGCAACCTAAAATATTCCCCTGTACATTATGTTTGATGAATTCCTCAGTTATAATAATATTAATATGAGCAAATGACTCCTGCTTATGCAACAGGTAAGTTCTCAAATTTGGCATGCAAAAAACTCATTGGGTGGTTTTAACAAAGTAAAAGTAATTAGCATCTATGCTAAGATGCAGTGCAAGTGGAATTTTGGCTTTCTTTGCAGGCCTTGCGTATTTCATTTAGCAAAATAGGCAAACTAAAAGGCAATAAGCAAAAAAATGGATGTGCATAGAGTTGATTTGCATAATGAGATTAAGAATTTTAAAGGTTAAAACACAATATTAAGAAAAGATAGAACAAGATGCGAACAGAATGGAACATTAATGACTTACATTGGAGGAAGAAGGTAGCATTGTAATTATGACATCACTTGACTCTGCAACTTCACAAGGAGTTTCTTTTGTAGGAATTCCTTTATCCGAGAACTTTTTCAGGGCATTATAATTACTAGAAATCATCCAATGTCTCAGATTTTGTATGATCCAATAAACTCAAAAAGTAATAAATGAAAATTCACAGACTAAACTAGGTTAATAATAATCATACAACTATAGAGTCATTAATAGTAAAATTAGAATTATGAACACGAGAGTCAGCTCAATTAAAAGAGTTTTGATTCTCTGTACAATTCTAGTTCCTAGCTGGAAACCAGAAACAAACATAAAACTAAATATTATAAAGAAACAGAAAATGCTACAGTATATTGCGTACAACTTAACAAATAAATGAAATCATATCAGAAGTAAAAAGAAATAATCATGAATATAGAATAGAATAGAACAAGAGAGATTTACATGTCATGAACAGTGATTTTGTATCCAGCAGTTATCAGATTACTTGCCATATGGAAACCCATATTTCCAAGTCCAATGAATCCAACCCTCTGCAACATATCAATAGGTAATAGAAAGACAAGAAAAAAGTAATCCAAATATTGTTCAATGGAAAATGTCATATCTCTAAAACAAATAAAGAAAGTACCTTTTAGAATAACTAAGATTAAATACTCGCTAACTTTAAGAAAAAAATTTCGTTGTGTTTTAGTTTAGTTTATATTTGATGGTTGTAGATTCATTACTAAACTACAGTGCAGACAAATAACCTATTCGTTCACATAATACTCTCCATGGAAATCGTATAAGTGGCAAATGCACTGAGTAGACTACCCAAAGGAAAGATGTAATGAGGGTGAGAGCTTTTCATACTAATCACACCAATTTGCTTTTCACCTCATCCGTGTCCTTGCGATATACTCTCCCACAAGATCAAAAACTCATAGGAGAACTACATAAACAGGAAGTTTACATTTTCAACTTCGATTTAGGCTTTAATAGTTAACATGTTAAGCCTAGTGTTCAATCTATACCATCATCATCAAAACGACCAGTTTGACTCGCACAATGATTAGCTTTATTTACTGATAAATAGATTATCCAGAAAATTCAATAACCTTTTCAAATTAGCTGCTTAATTTTCTCCAAGGAACTATTTTTCTCAGATTCTTCGATTCATCATCCTAAACTTTCAAACTATATTTTCACTTCCACATCGATTCGGACATAGATGGTTTATGTAACTGATCAAACCCACTAAAAATTAATTATTTTCTATCAATATAACATGTTTTTTTTTTAAGTCAGGTATGTACTTATTGCAAGATGTATCATATAAATTTCAACCAATTCAAGCATCAACCAAATTTTTACAGACTTTGATCCGTTAAAAGCAGAACAGAAATTAAGAATAATACAGGAAACAAGAAAAGATCACTCGCCTCTAGGTGGGAAGGAATGGAACTCGAGGAGAACCCTCGATTCAAAAAGGGCCGAAGTAGACATCGAAGATTACTCGACTCGCATCTCGAAAGAACTCCGCGAGCTCGTAATCTGCTCGCGATCGCCATCTCTCTCTCTCTCTCTCTCTCTCTCTCTCGGAAATGCAGACGGCTTTTAACGCAACTATCAGGTTATAATCACCCCCGGTGAGAATGTACGTGGTGTGGAGATGGAGCCGGGGCGAGTCAAATGGTTCGGTCCTTTTCGTACATTGGGTTCGTCGGATTGGGTGGTGCACATGGTGTGGTTAACTGGGATCCAACTTGATTTGGACCCAACCCTGACCTGGAATTTGAGCCAGTCTTTGTGCATGGATTTTAAACCAAGACTTAACTTTTATCCTCAAATTAAATTATGAAAAGTAAGGATATGTTTAGCTATCCCTGGAAAATAAACCTATTATGGAGGAATCACATTGACTCATGCATGCGTGAACTCATGTGCATTGCACATGCCAAGATCTAAATCATATATGCCTCATTTTTGCCATTAAGATATTGACGACCTATATTTGTTGAAAACAATATACTTGTACTTTATTTATTGTAACTTGAATAAACATCTTCAGCTGATAATTTGTAAGTGCTTAGTTAGAAGTCCTCCATTTTTCATGTATTATACCGTCAACCCATTTTTCTCATGCACTTCTCTTTACTTTTAGTGTCTAATTATTGTTGAGAATGTGAAAGAAAAAAATTTAGTTTCTCGTAACAAAAGAAGAAAAGGGGGAAAGAAAAAAAAAAAAAAGACAAGATCAAGAATTTCTTGTTGTTTAGCTGATATAACTTTTAGTCATCTATAAGGGATTTCTTTTTTTAGTTGTTGTTGTTGGGGTTGGGGTTGGTTTTGGATCTCTCTGTGTGAAGAAAAAATGTTAGTGGTTAGAAAAAATTATGACCCTAAATTTTATCTCAAAAAATTCTTTAAAATTTCTTTTTAGTTATCAAAAATTTAAAACAAAATTTGCCTAGTGGAAGCATGACCTTACTTCCAACTAAGTGGTTCCGAATTGGAAACACACGGACGTCGATTAAATTGTGAACACTGGATACTCCCTGCTCGAACACGAAATCTGAAAGGACGTATCGCTCTGCTAATAGCCTCGATGGTGCCGGATGTAACATATCACACGTAGTATTCGTGCCAGAGCCCAAAGAGATAACCAAGCTGGACCCACGAATAGAGAGGGTATGAGTAAAACCGGCTGGGATGCTCAACACGGTCATTTTTGCCCGCATCGAACATTCTTCTGGCGGGATGAAGGCTCGGGAAGGCTGCTACGCAGGGATAGACTTGTCCCTTCTTCCCCTTTTTCCTAGCAAAAATAAAAACAAAATTTGCTTATTAATTATCTTTTTGACAGTTAATTTGTCTATTAAATTTGAGAAATATTTGAAATATTTGAAGCCAAGCAAATATTAAACGAAACTTGCATAACTTGCATTGGGCTCAACCAAAACTCCTTGTCCAACCTGCTCATTAAGAACAGTCGGGTTGGACCGGTTAGACTGGGGCTTAAAAATCTTACTCCAACCAAACCCAATTTTTATCTAGCTTAAGATCAGTCTGTTGAATTAGAAAAATCTCAACCCAGGGCGAGATTAGCTTTAGGTCAAAGAAGATAGAAATGTTGGTTTAGGTTAAGGTTTAACCTTAACCATCATTAATTTACTATATTGTTGGCAACTGATATAATAATGGCCATTATAACCAGTACAACATTTCCAAACAACACCAATCCTGAAAACCTTTTTACTCGATGCACATATTTATCAGGTATCGGACACATTTTTTTTACATTGAATGGTTGGAGCATTTTCATGCACAGAAGTATGAGGTGTCAAAAAATTCTGAAATTTGATTTTAAAAAAAACAATAGCCTGAATTAGCAAAAAGAAAAATAAAGAGATCAATTTTTGTAAAATTCTCATATAATATTTATCATTACACATGCTAGACATACCTTGTAGAGGGAAGCAGCTCACAATATAGTTCTAGTTGATAAAATTTCTTAACCATAAGCCAAAATTATGACACTCCTAGAAAACTCCTACTGGAAATTTGTTGAACTGCAATTTCAAAAAACAACATTATGTAAAGAAACTGAAGCAGATGACAGCTTGAAAAGGATGACAATACTTGCATTCTGAGCACTACACAAGCCGATTGGAAAACAAAATAAAAAGTTGGCCCTTTTACAACAAATGATATTCCTCTTTAATTGCATATATAGATATTATCAACAACAGATTATTCACTCTCATCTTATGGTTGCCTTTTTCTGTTCTTGCAGTCCAACCATGATGAAAATTTGCATTTGGTGCCAGTGCGCCGGTCGGCCATTCACCCATCACTGCATCCATGTACCCCTTGCGCCTGGTACCGAAAGAAAAAGAAAAGAAAAACATCTTTTAAGATTCAAAAAATCAAACTGATCGAACCAAGTGACTTTAACAAATGCAAAGATATCCCAAGGTATATATATATTATTTGCTCGGCTGGCCATATACTTAAATAAATGTTAGTCCAATTCTTTTGTCCATGTAGATGCAGCACCAGTTATCTATTGTGCAATCATATAATGTGGAAACTGGAAAAGCTAGCAAGCATGCAAACAGTTTTAAGGTGAGAATGAGCTTCATTTAGAGTTTCGTTAATACTTGTTCCTTCTCTCTTTTCCTCCCTTTATCAACGTCTCTACCTAAGTCAGTCTTTCTGGCTCCTACCTCCTCTGCATATAAAACTCTCTGCTGTATCAAAAATTTCAAAATGAAGATAAAGAATAAAATCAGATACAGATCAGATATCATTTAACTTCTGGCAATACAAACACTAAGCTGCATTTTTTCTTCAATTTGGATGGCATCACCAGCTCAGTTTAACTAAATTTATAAGATTTCATTATGCAGAACAATGTTAGATACTGCAAAAGTAGTCAAATTCTAATAATGGTATTTGGACTTCACTTTTAGTTCTACTTTTCTAGTAATAAAACAAAAAAGAAAAAAATAAAACTACAAGAAACCTGAAATCTACTAGTCTTGCTGAGGAATTATGACTCCCATTTGTCTTCATATCTGAAGTTAGAATTTAGCACATAAATACTATAAGGAGGTTTTCAAGAATAATCTTGCTGCTTTCAATTTCCTCCGAGTCACAATTGTATACCCCTAACTGTAGCTATACTGATGTTTCCTTCCATAGTAAATAATGTGGATGGGAAAAAAAGATCTTGTTGCTTCCAATTTCCTCTATGAGTCGGTTGGAGACCCACAACTGTAGCTATACTGACACTGATTCCATCGTCGAAAATGTAGATCATAGCAATAGATGAGTCCCTATATGTATTAGGGTGAAATTAATTTTTATAAGATGTGGTCATAAATATCTGATGCCAAACTAACATGAGGAAAAAGATTATCAGCCACAATGAGAACTGACAGATTTTTTAATGGATCTAAGAAGGGGATATGCCAAATAAATCATAATAGTCAATTTTATGAAACATTAGTCTACTTTGGTAGAAGCACGAATACAATGACACAAAGTATGACATGACTTAGGGCATCTCTCAATCAACACACTCCTCTGCTTAGTAACCATAGGTTCTGACTTCGAGTCTTGGATGGTACATTCTAAGTATTTGGATGAGTGGGTCTCCCTCACATCCTCTCAAAGAGAGAGGATTTGAAGAATGATATATGTGGAAATGTTACAGCTTGAATCGATTATATTTGGTTGAGACAGCTGTAACCATTAAAATCCAACCCTGCCCAACCAAATTGAGGAAGCTGTATGGATCCTCATTTATTAAACATTCCCTATTTAGAGCCATCTATGATGTTTTTTCATGTTTTTCTTTATCTTTTTGGACCACCTCCATCCATGTTACCTTAGGCCTTCACCTCCTTTTACCTCATCCTTCAGCATAAATTAAAGAATCTCTGCTTATTGGAGCCCCCTTAGATCTTCATTTTACATGTTGCTACTGTCTCAAATTCTCAATCAATTTTCCACTACTTCAACTTATGCAACTCCTGCAGCTTTGCCAATATACTAATTTCTCAACCTATCTTTCCTAGTTTTACCCTACATCCATCTAATGTTCTTATTTCTAATACACTTAAATTATTTTATTGAACCCTATACCCCCAATATTCTAAGCTACAATATTATAGCCTTATTTTTGCTCTACAAAATGTCACTTTAAGTTGCTAAGATTGACCTCCATTATGTAATACCAACCTCTCTACTTCATCCAACCAGCTCTAATTTTAGTAAATATTTCTTCATCTCTCTCTAATGTTGAGTATAATAGGTTTTACCCTACATCCATCTACTGTGCGTATTTCTGCTACACTTAAATTATTTTATTGAACCCTATACCCCCAATAATCTAAGCTACAAAATTATAGCCTCATTTTTGCTCCACAAAATGTCACTTCAAGTTGCTAAGATTGACCTCCATTATGTAATACCAACCTCTCTACTTCATCCAATCAGCTCTAATTTTAGTAAATATTTCTTCATCTCTCTCTAATGTTGAGTATAATAGGTCCCAGATAATGAATCCCATTACTTTGTGGTATCTCTTGTCTATCAAGCTCAATTGGGACATCATCTTCATTTCCATTTTCACTAAAACTGCTTTCTACATAGTTGGATAAGTAAAACCCAAGCAATGGTGTTGCGCATTGGATAGTAGATTGTTATGTTACACAAGGTAATGATGTTGATTTCTCCTAGGCAAAAGACAAAATAATTCAAATTTAATCTTTCTGAGCCATCGATGAATCTTGACTAAACAATTCAGATTTAATCTTGTGGCCGGTCAATATCTCATATTCTTTGGAAGTACCGGTCATAAGCACCAATTGAATTGTTATTTGTTTAAAAGTGAGTCCCTTTTTTATCCTACCCATGTTTTCAAAATAGAGTGAGAATACCAAGCTTCAAAAAAAAAAACCTCCTCCTTTATCCATAATATATTTTTCAACAAGATCATCATTTGATCCATTCTCATAATAAATGGCATCCAACTCCTTACACCTCTATGCTTCGCCCAGTCCTTGGCCAAGTTCATGAGGACCTTTAGGCCTTACACCATCCTTGAGGATTGTATAGCCTCTTTAATATATTGATCGTCCATGCTTTTCACGTGTTCTTTTATAAAAACTTGACGACTCTTATGTTTTTGCCAAAATGCCTTTGTGGTTTGATAGTTTGTTTCATCACAAATGCTACATAGAAGCTTTGCTAAGATTAATGACTCTATACAAAAAAAAGAATAAATTATAAGCAACATATTATATTGGTGGGAGGAATGAGGAAACAAATGAGGGGAGAAGAAAAAAAAGGACAACATGATCTGCCGAACCGGTACCAAATAGGCGTACCGGCCGCCTACCGGACCAGTTAGTACAGGTGGAACCGGTCTGCATAGTATTGCGCGCCGCACGTGCTGCCCATAGTGCGTGGGCATGCTACCCAGCGCCGCTGCAAACACGTACCGGTGCGAACCGATCTGGTTCGCATCGGTACGCCCTCCGTTCCGACCCGTGGTATCATACCAATCAGGGACCGGACCAGTCCGGTATGTATTGAACCGGCCGGTACGGGCCGGTTCTGCATACCATGATGGACAAGATAAAGGGCAGTTCATTTAGTATTGCATAGCAGCATACATGGCTTGCTTAGTATCATATGGCTGCATCAAGATTTACCAAATTGGTACCGAAGGTCGTATTAGCCAATAACCGTTCTATTAAGGAACGAATCCATACCGTGCTATACTAGGACGTACTAAAAATAGGAAGAGGGAGAAAAGGAGAGAAGGTGGCACACGGGTAGGGGGCTGGGGAAGAGGGGGGAAAGCTGAGGGTTAAACCCTAACCCTAGCGAAGCTAGCGAGAGCGAGAGGGGGGAGAGGGAGGAAGGGAGGAAGGAAGGAAGAGCCAAGGGAAACCCTAACCCTAAGCCCCTAGTGTGAGCTAGGGGGGATGATCAAAAAACTGTTGAGTTTGAGGACATAATAACTATGGCAGGAGTTTACCCTTCTCTGTCAGTGCTTCCTGAGTTCTCTCATGACTCATCAGCATCAGAGGCTGCCCCGCCTACCTTGCCATCAGCCATCTCAGATGCCACAGATCCCTCTGCCGATGCCGCCAGACCATCAGCTCCGTTGCAGACGTACTCCCGCAGGGACTCAGGTCTTACCTGAACCAATATATACCTACCTTCTTGTTTGCATCAATTCTGGATCTGAAAACCTTGTGATTCATCGAGTATATGTTTGGTTAAATGAATGTTGGAGGAAATGATTTTCAGATATCGAGTGGGGATAGCATTTCTCTTCTGCATGTCTATGGAGTTTTGAAAAATCCAAACATCAGCCCTTTCCTTACCTTGTCTTTTCTCAGCCCAAACTTAAGATCGCTTTTCTTGACTCTCACAAAAGAAAGAGCACCAAGGTACCAAAAAAAGCGAAGCGTAGCGTTAAAAGCCGGGAACGAATCAATATTAGTAGTTGGGAAGTATAAACCCCGGCTATCTACATTTTGCTGGCGTGAACTGGCGCTGAGGCTTTTGGGCGCCACTTGTCTCACCATTGTGGGTTTTTTTCTACCAAGAAAGGTATGGGTGTCTTTGGGCATCTCACTTGGAATGAGAAGAATTCTTTTCGATCTTGTACTAAGGTACACAGAACACCAATCCCTCGACATCTCTTTGTCCGCGGTAAGGGTAATGCCCTAAACCAGAAGTCTGAGTATGTCCTCTCGGACAACCGACGGTTCTTCAATTCCTTGGCCCTCTGTTGGTTCTGCTACCCGGACCGAGCGAGAGGGAGAGAGGGGATGATTACCAATGAAGCCCGGGAGGGGGGGTTCCTTTTGCCAAACCAGCATTGGGCTGGGGGGGGGGGGTGTTGGTTCATCAAACTATGCTTCTTCGAGCCGCAGATGGGGGGTTGTGTTTAATCAAATGGTGGAGTCGGTTCGGGCTAGTTACCAAGCCAACAAGGCAATACTTCCCAATTCTCCATTGGTTCAGTTTGATACATCCTAAACTGAGGGGGTCGTGGTGGTACAGCCAATCATGGCAGCATATATCAACCCACGTAACATTCTAAAACTACATATATACAATCGACTTTGGGCCTAGATAAATGAAACAGGTTCAATTTGATGGTTAAGTTTGATATGGTTTAGATAGGTCTGGCATGGGTATAAATAGTGCTAAAATGTTGATTGTGTTATAATTTTTATTATTGGGTTGTTGCTATTGTTATTAATATTGCTATTTTTCATCCATGAAAGAATACTATCATTATTATTGAATTTAGTGAAAATAGTAACTCCATATGCACCAACTTATGTGGCCCGCATACTTCATATGCACTATGTGGTCCCTTGACTGCCTGCATGCCTCAATCGCTTTCGAACCAATGTGGTGTAGCGCGATGGAAAAAAAAAGTTACAGGCCCAAATAGTAAATAAACAGATTTTGAATTTTACCCTTCTGCAAAATAAGGGCTATGATCTAGTTTTAAGAATAAACATAATTTTCTTTGAAGGTCCCAAAGCAATGCCCTATAAAAAGATTGTTTTATTGAAAAAAAAAAGATGGTTTCTTTGGCCAAAACTCAAGAGTGACAATATTTTTCTTTCCACATATTTTGGTTTGTCACTTATAACAAACATAGTAGATATTTATAATAAGAAAAATAAATAATCAATAGTCTAGTGAATTCAAAAAACTTCAAAAATAGAAAACTGGTAGTCTAAAACCTAGTCTATGTGGAATTAGATAGATTAGTTTGAGAGTTCTCTTATTTATGCATATATATATATTTCTAAGAAACCCAAAAAAAATTAATGGTTACTGATCTGCTTCTTTACCTGATTGGCCTGTCTCCTAGAAAGTTACGGAAAGAAATGAAATCATTTCAAGGAAAAACACTAAGATGTTACGTCTCAAAGAAACCAAAATTTGGGCACCTTTAAAAGTCAACTACATGATTTGATCAAAAGTATGGTGCAGGAAAAGTATATTGAAAATGGACTACAAAATTGATGAAAGAATTATGGATTAGAACAGATAAACTAAGATAATCCAACAACATCCTATTAAGAAAAAACAAGTTCATTAACTATCATCTTTTCCATTTTAAAACTACAACATAATTGTATTTTAAACCATACTAGCTAAATTGTTAGTAACCAAAATGGTTATATTGGTGAGATATTAGTTCCTAGCCAAATTAGCTAAAAGAAAAAAATTTGCAGAAGCTCGATTCCTGAAGTTGTTCCTTCATAGTCACCAAAAATGTGGAAATCTCAAGCTTCTCGAGAAGAAAAAAAGGTGTAAATTAGCTGAAGGCTGTTATCCAGACCCTCATGAACAAGTTTATAATGAAATGTATCTTCTATCAATGACATGACAAATCCATGAAGAAATTCTCAAGGATTGGTTTCCAGGAATAAGGAACAAAAGAAGATCTCCTACACTGAATCCATGAAAAATATAGTTACCTGTGAGCTGCACCAGAAACAATTTATCCATGTTGTGAAGAACTAGTGTTCTGGATCTGGTTTTGAGCTTCTTGCTGCCCAGCATCATCCCCAAATTCAGATACAGGGTTGTCTCGTGATTCTTGCTGCTGTCCGCCATCATGTTGCTGCTGCTGCTGCTGCTGCTGCCGCCGCTGCTGCTGATGTGCCAGTTGCCGATTTCTCCTACTTCTCCATCTTAAATACTCTCCAAGCAAAGAATTTGTACTGATTGCAATCCCAAACCCGGTGAATGAGGAAAGCAAGACTGAGAGGACAGCAGCAACTCTGAGCTGTAACTTTCATGAAGAGAAGACTTGAATATTTATTGCAAGTGAAGAAAATTAATGCAAAAAATATAAGCAAACAGGATTACAATTGCAAACTGGAATATCATGGAGAAAGAACTACGTACCACATTATAAAAAATATGAGCAAACAGGATTACAATTGCAAACTGGAAGGAAGCATAAGCCCAGATGTAACTTTTTCTCACTGTGAACAGGATCATCACATGCAAAAGTACAGAAGATCAGGTGTTCAGTGATGAAAAAGGAAAAACTCATAAGAAAGGGCAAGATTATGTAAAGATTATAATTAAATTTCTTAGAACATCTGTATGTAAATTGCCTAACATAAAGAAACAAAACTATTAGAGATATTTTAAGAAATCAAGTCATACTGTTTCTCTTTTATTTTGTTAAGTAAGCTGTGCTAAGCACACCCATGTAACAGTAAGAGTTTCATGGTACATATGTAGAGAATCTACACATTATACACTATCTGATAGTATGTAGAATAGCACAATCAATTGTGGAATAACAACAGCCAGCCTACAATCACCAAGAATAAACACCAAACAAAAAAAATTAAGAGAAGGAAAAATATTGCTA
Organism: Phoenix roebelenii; assembly: GCA_025769935.1. Lineage (NCBI taxonomy): Eukaryota > Viridiplantae > Streptophyta > Magnoliopsida > Arecales > Arecaceae > Phoenix > Phoenix roebelenii. Next base: position 325,770 of record JAOXJJ010000304.1, on the reverse strand, counting down.
GAGAGAATAAGTAAATTTTATTCAATAATAAAGGTATATAAGATAAAATATGATTCTTTTCTCTCTGAGAATACGACTCCATACTAAAGCACATCCAGTTTCTACCCAAAGCTACTGCTAGGTGAACCAAGTAATAAAACAAGGATGCATACCAAAAAGGAATGCCTCACTACTCTCACGACTAGCCAAGAGATTTTGGAACACCTTTTTTGCATCTCCTATAGCACCACAACATCCTTTATATAATAGAGAGGGCATGGCCTCTTTTGAGTAGGACTAAGTCAAAGAGTCTAGACTCTAAAGACTCTTTCCTTCTCCAATTCCAATTCAAGAGACCATGTGTTCTGGTTGGATTCAACTCAAGTATAAAGGATGTTTATACTTTTTTGACTGGAACTCAAGAGTGGACGATTACTATAACTCTAATCATGACTTACTACTATTTTTAGGATACACTATGACTATTTACTTAACATGCTCCCATGTTGAGAACAATTCTTGAATCTAAATTATACTACCATCCAACACCTCCTTTAGGCTCTCCTAAGCCCAGTTGAATCTTTATATAAATTAAACTCCAATGGTCACTAAAATACAAAACATTCAATGGGATAATACTAGAGTAACTCTGAGATAACTATAGCATAACTAACTAAGATATAAATCCAGCAAGACTAAGACAAGTAACGACTCTTAACAATCCCCCTCATTGTGTAGTCCATATTGATGACTCCATGCAAGCAACTTCTCATCAAGTAGCCCCTCACCAGCCTATTCCCTCTGGTGTTCATGCCAAAGACGGCAATGACTTCAAGACTCCCCCACAGCCTCGGCTTTGTCATCACTATGCTGAGATTTCATTGAACATCCAACTGACACCAACGAATATCTAGTGGCCATGGCTTCGAATCCTTGCTTAAAGCAACACTTGTACCCACAAATCAAGTAGCCATTGTTGCATGTACCAGCAACCATGAACCTGTATTTGATTGTATCCTATGCACATCCACGATCTTGAACCAATAGGGTCCATGCACACTTGCACAACGTCATAATTGTGCCACATGCAAATTAGTGGCCCTGTACCCATGCAATCTATGTATGCCCACACAGTCCCATCATTATGCCATGAGCATACTTTATTCTCTTCAAGTGCAACTCCATGTCCTCATCTGGAACATTAGAGGGATGAACAATATTGAGAAGCAGAGGGAAAGACAGGAGCTTATCAAGAAGAACAAACCTATCAAATTCCATGTTTGTAACTTGGTTAAGATTGTGACTAGCACTGCATCACTTATATCATCTTTTGACTCTTCCTAAGTAGCTTCAAAACTAACTGGCTTTTCCACCTTGCCGAATACCAACTTATTATATGCATCCACACCAAGGATGTCTTTTGCTTGATCTCTGGAGCCACTTCAAAATTGGTCAGCTCTTTCATCTCGTTGAAAACTAAATCATGTCCTATACCATTACTACATAAGCCTCTTCTACATGCTCTGGCTCTTCAACCTTATGACCACAAGAAAAGTCTGGATCTTGGATAGCTTAGCATCAGGTTCATCTACATGATTTCGCTCCTCAATAATCTCTATAACTATATCAGCCATAACATCCATCGTCTCTGTAGCCGCCTCAATATCTGGCTCTGAGTCCCAACTGACTAGCTCTTCAAATGGAGAGAGCTGAGAAAACACTAGTTCACGTTTCTTGCTCAAAGACTCAAGTTGCAACATGCTGAAACTTGATGCGGCTATCAGGAAGAACATCTCAACCTTTATTTGGCTCTTCCATACCTTGAATATGCATAAAGTTCTCATCCACCAAAACTAGAGGACAAAACATCACTCTACAGATTTGGTTCTTCACTTTCTTCTTGTATTAATATTGACGAGTACATCCGGTGGCATCATCATGTCTGACCCACTAAAACACTCCCACAAATCTTGCTCAATCAAAAACTAAGAGTGTAGTGTAGAAGACTTAGCCGAAAAGGTATGCCCGCTCAAGAGCACAACGAACCACAGATAGAGTCCAAATATGACACATAGGCACAACAAATTACAAGAAGCTCAAGAACACAACCAAGTTACAAACGCAATAAATCATCACAACACTTAAAACACCCATCGAAAAAGTCCCCGCTCTGATACCATGTAGAAAATTTACACATTATCTGATAATATGTAGAACTTAAGATCGGCCAGCCCAAGATCACCAAGAACAAACATAAAACACAAAAATATTTACTAGAAAAAAAAAAAGTACTTGAGAGAATAAGCAACTATTATTCAATAATAAAAGTATATACTGAAGCACATCCACCTCCCACCCAAAACTACTACTAGGTGAACCTAGCAATAAAACAAGGAGGAATACGAAAAAGGAATGCCTTGCTATTCTCACGACTAGCCAGTAGACTTCGAAACACTTTTTTCGCACCTTCTATAACACCACATCTCGCATCCTCTATATAATAGAGAGGTCATGCCGGCATGGCCTCTTTTGAGTAGGACTAAGTCAAAGACTCAACAGACCAATGTCGGCAGAACCGTCTCAAACTGCCCGATTCGGCGAGTCCCAAGCCATATTGGCGGCGAACCAGGACGGTTCCGGCGACGAAAACAAGACCGGCACTGGAGGGGGAGAAGACAGAAAAAAAAGAAAAACAGAGAGAGGAGAAGGGAGGGAGAGGAAGAGGAAGGAAGTGAGAGGAAGGTCGAGGCCGGCCGGCGGAGGCCAGGGAGCCGCCGTGCGGAGGAAGGAGCCGCAGAAGAGGGGCTCATTTAGTCTCCTGTTTAGTTCGAAACAGGGGACAGAGAGGGCTCTTTTATTTTTAAGGTTTTTAAGTGAAAGTCGGCAATGGGGCCCTTCTTCTACGGCTTTCCGGCTGCTCTCCGGCCTCCGCCTCCTCCGCGCGGCAACTCTCCAGCCCTCCGCCAACCTTCCACGGCTTCTCCCTTCTCTCTCTTTTCCTCTCTCGTTCTCCTTCTCCTCCGCCTCTTCTACTGTGTCGGTACAGGCCCGGCACAATATGACACGGGCCCGTACCGACTTGTCTTGCTGGGCAACCAGTATGGTGCCCGGTACGAATTCCGCCGACCCTGCAACGGACTCTTTCCTTCTCCAATTCCAATTCAAGAGGCCCCTTCTCTTGTTGGATTCACATGGAAATAAAATCAAATATATAGGACTCCTATCCTTTTGTGATTAGAACTCAAGAGTGGACGGTGACTGCGACTCTAAATGTCACCTACTATTTTTAGGAGACCACATCACTACTTAACATGTTCCCATGTTGAGGACAAATCTTGAATCTAACTCATACTACTATCCAACGCCTCTCTGAGACTTTCATAAGCCCACTGGAATACTTTATATAAACTAAACTTCAATGCTCGTTAAAAGACAAAACATCTATTCCAGATGGGATAATACTAGAATAATTCTATTATAACTACGGAATAACTAACCAGGATAAACCTGGTAAGACTAGGATAAGCACTAACACACAACAACATACTATCTTGTGTAAACATAGAAATATATAAAATGAGTTCATTATTGAAGTATAATTGCAGGGTAATAATCTTGATCTAATGTAAGAATGGAGGAGGTTAAAGAAAAAGAAAGGAATGGTTTAGGATCCTTAGAGGAAGAAGATAACACCTGAAGGTCCTGAACCATGAAAAATTTAATAATTCATCTGCTTAGAGCCTTAGATAACCACTACCTTGTGAATTTTTAGCTTTTTCAGTCACAATGAAGATGTAGAAGAAGGTGGAAGTACAAGGTCTCTTTTAAATCATTAACCATGGACTAACGTGCCAGTCAGCATGCACGATATAAAGAACACACATCGTTCCAGTGCCTGACCGTTATGTAGTACTGGCACAATACCACCATGTTGATACTAGGCTGCCACATCACCAGCATGCAATAACTCAATCCATGTCATTGACTGTAAAGGAGTAGAAGGACATTGGCTTAGTAACAAGACCTTGCTACTGAAGTTAGACTGATTTATGCAATTCATCATGACAATCATCTTCTTGACACGCTTCTACTAATCAATAAGTTTTGAATAGCCTTTAGATCTTCCTGCAGATTGCAAGAGTTCATAAAGGTCATTGAGGCATTAGATATGCATCCCTAGTGATACTTCAATCATTTCATTCTGATAGCAAATAATGTAGTCCGCTACTAGAGAAACCTGAATGGTCAAAAGCAACTAAAGAAGTCAAGAGGACTTATCCCCTCCATATGCAGTTCGATCTACTTAGATGCTACAAAATACAAAATTAAGCCTTTTGTTTTGATTAAACTAATCCTAGGCTTCTAGAGAACAAGGAACAACTTAAAAGCAGTCCTATTATGAGTCAGAAGTCACAAATGTAATGTTTCAATCAAGGATTGCCAAACCGGGCCGTACCGCCCGATTATGGTCAAACCGAGCCGACCCGATCTCAGACCGGGTTGGTTCGCTATATGAAAATGGTTCCATCCTCCAGCCCCTTCGAGGCTGGAACCTCAATAATACCGTCCGGTTCGACTCGAACTCAATGCGAACCAGTCGGCTCGCATTGAGTTAGGTACCATTGCCTTGTGGCACCGGTTGTGGCTGTGGCCTTAAAGCCGAACGCCACTGAAGGGGAAGGTCGAAGAAGGCCTTCCCAAACTTATGCAGCTAAGTTTCCATTCGAAAACATCCATAAACAACATTAATTCAGGCTATCAGAAGGAAGAGTCAAGGCTAAATAAAGTGTACTTTCTTTTTTCTATCTTCTTCCTTTTTTTAAGGACTTTAAAAAAAAATAGCTCAAAAATTGCAAAATAAGAGATCATGCCAAAATAAGAGACCTTAAAAAATAGATCAGAAGGACACGATGCAGCTGTACATAAACTCACGTGGAGTAACATTCATAGATATCAAGTTTAGAGTCGTATATTGAATCCTACTATCCGCAACTATAGACAACCTATGACCCATACGGATACATATATGAATATGGTGCGTTTGAGGCATCTTCCGGTGACTATTATCCTATGCAGCCAGAGTATCTTATAGGTCGGATTTTGCTACCGACGTATTTGGATGGGCCCTTCTGCAGCCGTATTATCAGCCAGAGGACCTCTCAGAGCCAGAGCTTCAGCGAGAGATCTGAGAATGCTTATAATCCGGCAGACGTTCCTTATGGGATGAACATAGAAGACTATGCCGCTGCTTGGATAGAGGGCTAGGTTGATATGTCTCCTGATTATGCTGATGATCCGAATATTTACGAGAGGCATCGCCACTCGACTTGATTTTACATATCATTATGTATGTTTGTTGGACTTCAAAAGTATGTAATTGATTGCATCTTGATTTGAAGATATTTTATGTTGTTCATTTTATGATTTGTATCATTTTAAAGCAACAAGATGCATCATCTAGTTTAAACTGGAATCATAGAAACATCGGAGAATATCAAAAAAAATCAAGAAAACATCAAATTAGACTTCAATTCATAGAAAAGGTTCAAAAAGAGAGAACTCCCACAAAAAAAATAGGGCCAACCGGTTCGTACTGGTTTGGTTCGGTCCAAACTGGTACCGAACCATATCAGGCGCCGAGCGGTATGGTACCCGGTACCGGTTCGGCGATCCTTGATTTCAATTAAACTTTAAGCAATTTTTTTCTATAAAATGAAACTTGTAACCCAAAAGTAGTGCCCTTGGAAGCTCTTCATTGTATTGTTCATGCCTTAAACACAATTATTTATTCTGTCATTTTTCCTAAAGGCAGCACATATAGGACCACCGCTGGACAAAGTTTTCGCATCCAAATCGATAGTCTCATGTAAACTAAATATCTGTACCCACTCAGTGTAACACACACTACAAAAATCTCCAACCTGAAGGTCTCAGCAACATAGTGTTAGAATTTAGAACTATATCTCTTGAATGTTGAATGCATATTGTCTGGCTTTATGTTAAACTCAACCATAAGGCTAGAAAGAATATCTGCATCAAGCAATAATTAAGGTCTAGTGGCTACTATTGCAAGAGTGGGAAACTCATAGCCCTAGAAAAATATTATCAAACAAGTGGATGTGGTACCTAGAAACAGTTTCCTTAAGATGGTATAGTTACTTTCAGACCTCCTCAATTCCTGATCAGACAGAAGCTACAGAAGATGGTAAGAGATGGACCGTTCATTTTCATCACCTGTAGCTGAGGATGTGCTGGTGTTTCCAACTGCCATTAATTCTTCTGAGATTCAGCATACAAATTAAAGAAACGTCAGAAATGGAATAGCTCAGTTATCTCTTCGTTGATATTTTTGTCATCTCATCTATGGAGGCAGTGAGGAGTGAGGACTTAACATCTGCCAAAGCTGTTTGGGGGCTGTCTGCTTCAAGTTCAAAACTTCATATGGCTTGCTACATACATCAATATCTTAATAGAAGAAAACCATCGGAAAAAGAACTGGACTGCCCCCTCCGCATGCATTCCTGGTTCTCAACAAAATGAATTGAGCAACCACCTTATCTAAGGGTGTCATTTCCTCAAATCCATCTAGAAACACTTTGTCCACCTTCTGACATTGAAATCCCCTTCTAGTTGTCTCAAAAATTTCTAGATGACATGGAGAAACTCAAACCTTACTGGAATTCTGGGATTGAAAGACATCCTGCATCTTTCTAATTCCAGTCTTCAATTGCTTTGGTAATGTCAGGTTTCTTCCAGCAGATTGGGCCAGGATGGCCTCACCTCAAACAAAATATATCGTATGGGGAGTGCTTCCGTGTTTCAGGTTGATCAACACAAACTATTTTCAAGTTGTTTTACCTTGTAGCTCCACTATCCTTGGTCCCTGCTGGGTTGAGTTTCCATTTTGAGTTTATACCTCTTTTGATTGCCTTGCTGCAAAGTGGATTGCACGTTGCCCAACTCTTTCCTCCAGAAAAGATAAGGGACCTATGTTGATAAATAAGAGACCACATGTCCTAAGATCATGCATCTCCTATAAAATAGCTCTAATTTCTAAAGACAAAACATGCATATGAATTCACAGGTGCAACTAACATGTCTACTAACCCAAGTGATCAGACAGATCAAGAACAGAAATTGACAACCTAAGGTGAGGTCTATTCTCAACAAGATTATTCTATATGATATGATGAAATAATGAAATGTCGATTACAAATATGTTGTGCTAATAATCCAATGGGAATGTTTTGGCACTCATGAGAAACAGGCATTACTTGAATGGTCAATAACATGAATTTTGTTGTTAAAACCTACAATGCTGCAACTAGAATTAATATTGTGAAGATCAGAGACAAAACTTTGATAACTTAAAATTTTCATGTCATATTTCAGAACATTTAGCAAGACTTCTCCCTTAAATTCCCAAAATTATGTATGCTGCTTTTCTAAATTTCTCTTTACCAATTTTCACTTTATCATATTCTTTTCTACGGCTTTTTACTTTTTTTTAATTTATGATTACATTTCATTAATTGTGTCCCCCATAGTCCTTAGTGTTTTGACAAAACCAAATATCTATGAATGTCAAAAGATGTATTTAAAGTCTTCGGACAAGACGGGACAATATTGTGGTAGAGAATAGTCAGCTTTTCTACTTAATAAGACATCACATGAAGATACAATATGTTTAGATGAATGTTGCCAAAATAAGAATATTAAGATAGATGTGTAGTAATACAAAAAAAGATAGAATAAAAAACGAAGTCATTCATAAAAAGGTAGAAGTAGCACCAATTAAGGACAAAATGAGAGAATGATGATTTAGATAGTTTGGACATATACAACATAAGCTGAGAGATGCATTAGTATGAAGGAGTGGTTTGATATATATAGAAAAAAAGAGGGACAGCGGTAGACCGGAAATCACATGGGATAAAATAGTAAGAAAGGACTTGATATCACTGCATGTTTCAAAAAGTGTAGCTCTAAACAGCACGGAATGGAGGAAAAGAATTCACGTAACTGACGGATTAAGATTTAGTTGAGTTGAGTTAAGACATCTCATGAAGCTACATAAGAAAAGAATAAAAGTAGAAATGAAGCACATAGATTAAGGAAAATTGCCAAACCTAATGAGCAGAATCACCTAATCAGGAGATATTCCTCACAGCTGAGTCCATACAAGCTGCAACACTCTGTGACCCAATACACATATATTTTCGGTTTACCTGACCTGTATTCTACTAGTATCATTGTAGCATTTTAAATAGCTACTCATCTCTAAGCATATTGCTACCTTATAAAATTTCTCAACAGATCTGCTGAAGAAGGTCTAGTTAGATGCACTGTTCCTGGCTTATAAATCTTATAAGTTAGATACATTGCTTTTCTAACTATCAGTATTCCAGCTATCAGTGCTGGTAAGTTTGAAAGCCATGGAGTAAAAGCAACATATGTTTGTCTTAACAATGCATGATACATTAACTCTATACAATAGTCTGAAGATTAAAAGGAGATAAGTAAAGCTTCCTCCAGTTTAATTAAGTTGTGTGGGAGAGAGTAGAAGAGAGTAGACCCAAAACAATGATTACATACCCATTGTGGAAGCTATCATGGAAGAGAGTAGACCCAAAACACAAGAAAAAGGCAAAGATATGGAAAGCGCACGTGGGCCCATATCAGCAACCTGTTCCAACAAATTTGTTAGTTAGAGTCATGTAACTTGGTAAAGTTTATAAAGCTAAAACTAAACATAACATGCTTATCCTCAAACTGATATGGTTTTTGCACTGAAAAAGAAAACAAAAATTTTGTTATGTGTGCAGGAAGAAACTCACCAAAAGTTGCTCCAAGAAGCAGAAATAGGCAAGCATGCTTACCATGACTAAAACTGGGACATCCTGCCAGACCCTGCCAGAATGTAAAGACAACGTTTAATTACTCATAAGAACAAATCATCTGCCTCATAAGTGAAACTATAAAGTTAGGGAAATTGGATTTATATATACTACAGAAATGCATATTTTCTCCTTTAAATCTACCAGATGTGTAAATGCTACAGGTCTAATAAACCTTGTTGTCTTATAGTTCTTGGGAATGACTTCTCTGTGAAAACTTGCAGAAATAAGCTGGCCCGAAGTCATGCTATCATCTTAAATCATGTCAAACTTTGATAACATCCAGTCAAATTCTTAGATTTTATTCTTCAAATGCACCTGCATTGTCTTTCTTCATGATTTTATATTGCCTTTGCCATCTTTCTTAATCATCATCTCCATCTCCATTGTTATGAGGCATTAGCTAAAGAACCTTTAAAAAACAGAATACTAAGATCTAGGAAATAGCATAGGAATAAACTATTGATAATTTAATATTAACTTGTGTGATTGTACCATGTTCATGAGTAATAAATATTAGAGACTGTTGTCTGAGAACATGAGAAAGCTTCACCTTCTAAATGGTTCAACACAAAGTATATTAATTTATCCAATCGGCATTTTTTCAACGACCAAGGCCGTGTTTAGTCCAAGAGATAAAGTGCAGGAGTCAGTTTCAACTACAAAAAATAAATATCCAATAATGCACCTTTAGCTGCCATGAAGTTATTCCAAGAAGCCTCATCTGATACTTCATTTACATTTGGGAACCCAGTAAGGTCGCAGGAACAAAGAGGACTTCTTGCCTCATTCTTTACTAGCAGAAGCCCCATGTCAGTGCTTTAGAAAATTAGTTAACAGACTAAAATCCTACTACTTACCAAATACAAAGCGAAACATGATCACTTGCCTATTCAAAGGGAACAAATAAAAACTGAAGAAAAATGAGGATGCTCGCTCCTGTATTCAAATATTCTGACATGCTGATAGCTATCTCTATTTTTTTTACAGGTTTTCAACATATCAGTCTACAAAATCTTCATATTTGCATATTAATCCCTCCAATATTTTGATTTGCATATTCCCTGGTATTGTATCTCTTTGCATATAAGTCCCTCAGGTTTACTTAACCAGACATGAACTGAATATTCTTGGTTTATTATTCTAACAGTGTCCATTTACTAACAGTAATCATTACGTTTTTTTCCAAACTTGTAAAGAAGAACCCTCAACCATTGGATTGATGGTGCGATGGAGAGGAATGGGTACAATAAGAGGGAGAAGAAGAGATTTAGGAGAAAACCGAAGTCCCTATTCTCTCTTGAATTCAGCCCACTTGAAGGGCCTTTAGTCTTTTTCCAACTATAGTAACCGATAAACACAGTTTGGTTATACACAACTAGTGACAGGACTTCTATGCAAAAAGAAAGCAGATCTCAGGAATTAATATGCAAATTTAAATATTGAATAATTAATACACAAATATGAAAAGCTTTAGAGACTGTTATGGAAAAAAAAAAACTATCTTATAAATCTTCAAATTCAATTGTACTGAGAATTTGATGTCTTTTTCTTTGTTTTTGTGGAATGCAACGACAGAAAATTTACCCAATGATTCAATGTCTTTGCAATGCAACTATTATTAGTGAAGGCATAAGGTGAGAAACCAACACCCAGTCAGAGAAAATATGAAATAAACTGAGAATTTGGTATATAATGACAGAAATCATGTGTTGCATGTCTCCACAATGCAATCAACTAGAGGCAAAAACCAATATCTACTCAGAAAGGAATCATTTTTATCATTTTTAGCCTACTTAAGAACCTCTCTATGGACAAAAATATGACAGAGATTCTATTATATCAAAATTCAAGTTAATAGCACTCTTAATGGTCGAAAACCATTTAAGATTCTGCAATTTCCAAAGCTAACCTGTTCCGAGCAACTTCTGTTTGCTGAAACCCATTTGGTGGTCGCCTATTTGCAGTCTGAGGATTCTGTATTCTTAATAATGTTACAGGTAGGTTTTTAACTTCCTGCTTGCAGACATCACATGTCTTATTCCCCTTAATGCTGAACCATTTCACAGCACATTCTTGGTGTGCAAGTGCAAGTTCCCCTTTGCAGCTACATTCCATTTTAAGAGTTTCTCCTCCTTCTGCTAGTTCAACCAAACATATCCTGCAAACCGCCTCTTCTTCAGGAATGTCTTCACCTTCATCTTCAGTTGCTGCAAGGATAAATAGGCACAGAGAAGTGTAGGGTTTCCTTGGTTAAAATTTCAAGCCGTCCATAACAGAATATAACAAAGGAGAGTATATTATATGACAAGAGATCAAAATCAAATTTTACAGAAAATATACTTGTAAATTAATCATGCCAGCAGGACCTTGGAGACTGCTTGCTTCTGGTTAATAATGGAAACTGAAAAATAGATCTACAGTATGTGCATAACAACAGATTCAATGAAGTTTTTCAGAATGAAGAGTTTAAGAGACTAAACTCAGAGTTAATACCATTAACTGTCTCTATAGCATCACTTTGTGTGGCATTGTCAGCAGCAACAGGACGAGGGGTTGCTGAAATCACACGGATAAGAGCAACTGAATCCATCCGCTGTAAACTTCTGTTTTTGGTGAGTCCTGGCACTGATAATGAGCGTCTGATTTGTGCCCGAACTTCTTGGTTCTGCCAGGCACAAAAAATCTATATTAAACAGGGCTCTAACATAAATGCAAGAAATATTGATATACGCTCCAAAAAATCTCATTTTGAGAATGCAGATTACAAATATAAAAAGTCATGAAAAGATGTATATGAATTGATCTACAAGTGAAATGGGAAAGATGTGGAAACGACTATTGAGCAAAAAGCACTGGAGGTAGAAGCAAATATATGGTATTCTTTCATCATAAACAAGGGTTAGTACTTAGTACTGAGTACTACATTATTTAAGTGCAGAAATAAAGTTGTTTTTGCTTTATTCCTTATCTCTTGATTTCTTGGATGCATACAGTCGAGCCTTTGGATCATTTGTGAATTCTGACATATGGTGGAAACTCTATAAAACCATCTTCACCCCAAAACGGAGAGGGATATAATGATCTACGCCTAATTCTAGTACCCATTTGAATTATTCAAATTCTGTCTCTCGGCACGCTCCTAATTTTGTTTTTCCACAGCACCAATGATTAACAAAAATGATGAATAGGCCATATGAAATCATGATAGTTAAGACCCTGATCTACAGGCATGATATTTCGTGTCCATTTATAACACATGCATCTAAAGATTGCACTATTTTTAAAAAAGATCTGACAATGAACGTCCTTTATTAAATTTTAATTTAAAGGATAAGATTTGCTAAGATAGCTATATACCTATTATTATACGAAACAATGTAGAATACAACCAGAAGCATATCCATATATAGCAGAGAACATCAGAAACTTACATCCAATTTAGACAGGTCAACCACATGTCTTTCTTGGCCTGAACCTGGACCTGAACTTGCAACTGGTGTCACGGGTAAAGAATGTGTTTTTTTTGCTGATGCAGAGGAAAAAACCTTGGCAAGAGAGAATGGTTTTGATGTAGAAGGTTTATCTTGTCCTTCTGAAGATGGTGTTCCTGGAACGAGGAGGATTGTTCTGTCACTGTCTGGAGTTGAACTTTTTATCTTAAAGCTCCTTTGCGGAAGCAGATTCCTGATAGTTGATTTTGTCCTTGCTGACGCAGGCCTGGGGGGCAAGCCCACTCTTGTTGAACTAGGACTTGGAGATATATTAATTCTTGTTGATGAAGGAAACTGATTTTCCAATGTTCTTGCAGGTATTTCTAAAGAGGAAAGATTGGGCCGTCTAGAATGCTGAGCTGGTGTAATTTCTCCTCCATTTTCTCTGTCCTGGTCAGATGCCTGCAAAGCCATTCAAGATTAACAATCACATATCTCTTCCATAAACTAGCATCTTGATGTATTGGAGAATGTGTTATATACACCAAAAGAACTAACTGGCGTTTTTGAAACAGTACTATTCTTAATGAGAGATGGCTGAATTCTAGAAGACTTGCACACTAATGACCACTCCTTCAAAGTTAATGCAAGGAATCTTCGGAATCTTCCTCTCATTTAACTGAAATTTTGTAACAATACTCATGATTTATCAATCAAATAAAAGCAAATTATTCCTCTAGCAATGCATTGGAGGTCTATTTCATGACAAAGAAAGTTTGAAAGATCGAATTAGAAATGTTTAGTAGAATAAGTAACATGGTTCAAAGTTTCCCCAGTGCTCCTAAAGCAGAGCACAACTAGGGCCGTTTTTGGCCAAAACTAACTCATGGGGAAAAATCAAATGCATATATGGCAATCTATGAATTCTTTTCATTATTTTTTATTTATTTTTTCATATGTTTGTCAGGAAGATTTTTTTTCTTTGCTAAACCTAGATTTCCCCCTTTTCTTTTGCTTTTATGTATATACCTGAACCTAGAATTAACAAATACTTAGAAGACCTGGAAGCATCGCAATGCTGGGTTTAGAAGAGAATTAGAGGATTTTTTTTTCCTTTTTAATGAAAATATGGTTATCCTACACATTTAGTCTTTTCTGTCCTAGATTGCTGTCAAATAGTAAACTGATACTGTAGACTCTAAATATGATTCTTATTAGCATCTCATATATACAGCACGCTGTAAATATGATTCTTATTCGCATCTCATTTAAGGAAACAAATTCTTGATTGTTTCAATGAATAACCACAAAAGTTGCATCCAACGGTCCAAAAACAATATAGTAACTTTAGGATTGAACCTAATTATTTTATTCTTCATTGTTTTTATTCTCCCCAGTAAGTTTACAGATTCTTTTTTAAATTCCCAACTGAAATTGCCGAAACCAGGGCAGAAACAACTAAAACCATCAAAAGAGCTGAAACCAAACCTTGGCATGCAAGGTAAAACTGAATATCAACTTATATTTAATCCACGCACTGGACAGAAAGATAGTTGAATTTCTCATAACAATTTATCTGTTGTTTCTCTACATGAGAAAATCAACACAAATCACTAGCTTGCTGTTGCATCCAAAAATGTTGAGCAAATGAAGTAATCCAAAATGACATGGCCATGCTACCGAGAGGTATAGCCCACGATAACCTGAAGCCAACATTGCATTTAGCTTTCAAATCCATCTCAAATATAGTAGAATAAATAAGAATCCAATTTCATTACCCATTAAATACAACCAATTCTGGCTTAGAGTGTCTAAATTCAAATATAAATACCTAACCCATAATTCTTAATATTCAGAAAATCATCAACAACAAATTCATGGTCAATTTAAAATACTAAAATTCTTCCACAAAATCGCTAAGCTTGCTAGCACGAGAAAAATAAAAATAGAGGTATATGAGAGACACAACTTGATAAGTAAACCTTTTACTACCTTACCGAATCAAGTATAAATTTTTCCATGTCAATGCATCATTTAAAAAAAATAACAGATATTCCGCAATAAGCATTTTATAGTAGAGTATATTAAAACAAGTCATAAAGTAAATCATTCATGAATAAAAAACTTATATCTTTTCTTAAAACATACACATAAATAGACGAAAAATACTAAATGTCAAGATCAGATACATATCTCACAAACAAAGCTATTTTCATGAAAATATTCATGAAACTATCTTTTTATAATAAAGCATGATTTTCATAATATATATGTGGACCCATAATTTTAAGAAAAGCATGATATTTTTATAAGCAAATTTTATACACGAAAAACATGATCATTTGAAAAATAAGAAGTACAACATCTACTTACCTTTTTTGTCTTAGATTGTCAGACTTTGCTAGGCGACTCCGCTAGATCAATTGAAAATATTAACAGCGAAATTAATTTATAATTGATGACTTTAATAAAATAATACGAGAAAACTTGATCAGGCGTACGGTGGTCTCGGGTAGGTCAAATATAGACGATACGCTCAATGAAGGTTTCAGGAACATTCAATAGGGCCAGGGCGATCGGTCCAGTCGGTACCCTGGGCACCAGGGCAGTAGGTTTCAGAAATATTCAATAGGGCCAGGGCGATCGGTCCAGTAGGTGCCCTGGGCACCAAGGCAGTTCAAGGCATGGTATGCTGAAACGGTCTGTACCGGACCGATCTGGTATAGCTGTAAAAAATGGTTCTGGCACCGAAGGCGCCGAAACCGAGCGGTACCAGCTGCGTATCGGTGCGAACCGGACGTGGGGCACCGCACCTTGTGCTTTGGGTAGCGCATCCGCATGCAGAGAAACGCGGAAAAACGTGACCGCGCTTTGGGCAATGCACCCCACACTTTGGTTAGCGCGTCCGTGCGAGGGGCCGCATGTGAGGAAATGGGGAACCGCGCCTGCACAGGGGTAAATGCACGAAAACGTGACCACTCGTGCGGCATTGCGAGGGGAGCGTCCCGCGTGCGGGGAAACGTGCTTGCATGCATTGCATCTCGAAGGGCAGCGCTTTGGGCAACACGCCTGCGCGCAGGGGAAGGGAAACTTGCCTGCGTGAACGACATCGTGCAAGGAAGAACGCCCGCATGCGCGTGGGGCAACGCGCAGGAAACTGCGCGGGCGCATGCCCACGTGCAGGAACTGTCCAAACCGGTTCGGTACAGCCCGAACTAGTCCGAGTCTCTACCGGTACGCCAATCAGTACCGATTCAGCGTACCTTGGTTCAAAGCCTCTTTCCAGAGGTCAACTTGGATTCGTAAATCAAGTCGATAGGACCCGATACTGGGTTTCCTAGGTCTTCTAGAGAGAGAAAGTAGAGAGAGAAAGCAAGAGAAAAAGAGAGGGATAGCTCTCTCTCCTCTTCTTCTTCTTTCTTTCTTCTATTGGTAAACAGGGAAAGAAAGAGGGGAAGACCGGGAGCTAACATGGTGGTCCGGCGAGGTGGCAGTCGGAGGTGGTGGCTGGTAGTAATAACTGACTGGCAGCGGTGGCCAGTCAGCCCAATTCAACCCAAAAATAGGGCCAAAAAAAAAATTTCTTGGCTTGGTGTACTCAAATCTCAGCCCGCTCGCCAGCGGCTGGGGGTCCAACTTCGGCCAGGAACTAGTGCAAGGAAGAGGCCGATGGCTTCGACGATGAACGCTGACGACGGACATTGCCGAAAAATTGGAGAGAAGAGGAGATCAACGGCGGAATAGGGGAGAGGTTTCATAATGATTTCCAATCAATTCCTTAGTGAAATCCAGCCAGCAACAGATCAATAGAAAAAAGGAGAGATCAGAGAAGGATTCGGGGTTCTTACTAGCTCCGGTGAGCGTTGTGGCCCCGATTTCCGGCGGGCATGTGATGCCGTAATTTTGAAGGGAGAAAAGAGGGAGAAGGGAGCTCGATGATCGCCGATGGAGGTCCATCGATGGGGGCTCTAAATAGGAGTGGAGGCTAGGCTTATCCTAGCCTTCGACGGAGTTCGTGGTGGAGGACTCTTCCTCCTCCGCCGTGATCAACCATGGCGCTACCCTGTTGTTGACTAAAACAAGCCTTTGGACCGCGATTGATGCTGGGCCGGGCCAACAGGCCAGCCCAATGAGGCTGGGCCTCACACTCTAAATATGATTCTTATTAGCATATCATTTATACAGTGCACTGTAAATATAATTCTTATTCGCATCTCATTTGAGGAAACAACTTCTTGATTGTTTCAATGCATAACCACCAAAAGTTGCATCCAAAGGTCCAAAAACAATATAGTAACTTTAGGATTGAACCTAATTTATTTTATTCTTCATTGTTTTTATTCTCCCCAGCAAGTTTACAGATTCTTTTTTAAATTTTCAACTGAAATTGCCAAAACCAGGGCAGAAACAACTGAAACCATCAAAAGAGCTGAAACCAAACCTTGGCATGCAAGGTATAACTGAATATCAACTTATATTTAATCCATGCACTGGACAGACAGATAGTTGAATTTCCCATAACAATTTATCTGTTGTTTCTCTACATGAGAAAATCAACACAAATCAGTAGCTTGCTGTTGCATTCAAAAATGTTGAGCAAATGAGGTAATCCAAAATGAAAGTCACAAGATACTGGCATCCCATTTCTTATATGTCTGAGCACACTGAACAACGTGCCAATAGAATGTACCAGTTCAAAATCAAGAGCAGTTCATGGTCTTCTGTCCCAACAAACAAATAATAAATAAACTAAATTAAGTTAAATTAAAAACACATCATAGATTAGCATTTATTGATCACTGACAAGTACTGAACCTTTTTCTCACTAAGGCAACAATATAGGCAGCAGAAAACAAACAAACAAGAAATCAAGAAATAACAATGTCATGGCAGCTGAAAAAAGGTGAATAAATAAATTAATCGGAAACCTCATTCTAAATAAAATCAGAGAAAAAAATGTAACAATAGTGATAACAATAATAATAAATCGAATCTTCTAAATCTAATCCCTCAGCTTAAATCATTAAAGTTAGCACTTACCATCAATAGACCACGTTCAAGAAGAAATCAAGTAATCTAACATGATTTTCCTTAAAAAGAGTAACTTAACACGACCAAGGACAATAAGTATGGCATCCATAACCGCACTAATATTCATATCTCTCCATTACCAACACTGAAGTGAACAAAAGGTGGCGACCTAAATTCGCGAAAAATACTAATAAAATCTATTGTCAGCAGGACCCCATCTAATTTCACCGCTTGCTAATCTGTTTCCCTTCCCTCGGACAACGACCAAAAAAATACTCTTCTGAATCAAATTACATAACAATTACCGATCAACAATAAAATTTGAACAAATTAAGAAACAATCATAGCCTGAAATTACATCCATACACGTCAGGAATCTAAAACTATCCAAAAAACTCAAAATAAATCAAAGAAAGATCATTCATCAAGAGATTGAAACCAGAAGAATACCTGCCGATCGAGCAATTCCGGCACTGCCTTCTCGGCCGCCTGCGATGGAGCTCCGTACTTCTCCATAAATCTCTAGATTCGATATAAACGATGAAAAATTCCAAAATTTCGGAGCCAGAGAGAGAGAGAGCTCAGCGTCCTCTGAGCCTTCGGAGTTCGGAAAAAAGCAGCACGAGCCTCCTCCGGACTTGAAATAATGAATTCAAGCGGATTTAAGAGTGAGTTTTTTATTATCTTAATGTTCTCCATCCCGTTCAAACTACGCCAACTTCGCTTGCAGGACGCTCAGTGGCCAGTTCCGGCGTACCGCCATCATACGAAATTACGAAAGTACCCTTCTCATGTACAATACAGCGAGAATTGATTTTATTAATTTTTGTTTGCTGATTTTATACTAGGAAATGTGGTTTGTTCTTCATCTTTAATGTTGCAAATAAACATCTTAATTTTGATAATTTCATATACATCATAAGAAAATTCAAATGTCCCGCATGGAATCATGATTTAAATATTTTGTCGCTAACATGATATATTTAAACAATAAGCTTCTAGCTGATATAGATAATTTTTATTTATATAATATTTTTATTAATTTTCTCTCCAAATTTGATTTGCATAAAATTTCATGCATGGTTCGCTATATGACATATTATATACATAGATCCATCAACTACTCTCACCTTAGCACTTCACAAACATATGATAAAAAAACAATGACCAAAAGATTAAAAAGATGTCTATGCTACAATTGAAACTTATGGGACTATCTATAGTGTTAATATTTAAATAGATTGTTATATATATCTTGAATATGTTCTAAATAAGTACATGATAAAAAGATAAATATATAATTAGTATAAAAATAAAACAAGAAAGCTTATCAATAATGACTTGCATCATAATATGATCGGATTGTATCATTCATACGAAAGAATGATTCTCCTTCGCATGGAATCACTATTAGATCACCTACTAAACAGATTTTAAAGGGCTCCAAACTTCATCATTCATCCATCGGCATAAATTTCAAAGTGGACTGCTAATGATCCAACGATAATGTGTCCTAGATAAGTACATGATAAAAGGCTAAATATATAATTAGTATAAAAATAAAACAAGAAAAATTACCAATAATGACCTGCATCATAATAGGATCGGGTTGTATTATTCATACAAAAGAATAATTCTCCTTTCCATGAAATCATTATTCGATTCCTTACTAAATAAATTTTAAAGCGCTCCAAACTTCATCATTCATCCATCGATATAAATTTCAAAGCGGATAGCTAATGATCCAACAATGCATGTGTAGAAAGATCAACCATTCTTTTGCACAAAAGATACAATCGACTCCACCACATCGCAGTTCAAAAATAGCAAGAAGTATTGGATGTAAAACATACTAATAAAGGCTTTCAAGCATAGAAGACTTCAAACAGATCCATTAAGTTAGTAGCTGAACTCATGAGGCATGTTTTGGTTCTTAAAATAGCCCAGGGGCCCTAACACCTAACCATGAGAGATTTTATTGACTCTCTAATTGAAAGATATTTGTTTTAAAGGTTCAACAGTGGCAAATGATATCAATACTTATGAAATAGAAGAATCTGATGCGTGCTCCTACCATCAATAATATTGGTGATGGGACACAACCTGAAATCCAGGACAGGGGTATTTCAGTAATTTGGATAAAGGCCAATACCGCGGAACAAGTAGCCACGTGGATGATGCCAGAAAGCAGAGAAAATGACTAAATTACCCTTAATCGCCTCGAAAATCGAGGCCATTATTGTAATTTCATTCTTTCCAGACGGACACGTGTCAAACCGTCTACGAAATACTTCCGTACTGTTTTAGTTCACGGTCGCGGGAGAAACGAGCTCTATCATAAATACTTACAATTAAACAAAGATGCACAATAAAAGTAGCTCAAAGAAAAACCGAAAGCTTCTTCAGGTCCTCCACGTGTCATATACCTGCATTTATCTGTCTTCCAGTCTCGTAAAGAGGTTCTTGTTCAACGTCTTAAACAAGTAGTTGAATCGAATGATGTAAAATTTATGATGTCAGCGAGCTCATACCAGCCGCGTGATCCCAGCTGGATACCACGTCACCTGTCGGACGCTGGCAGGTCGAATCGCAACCGTCCATCTATCAAACTTCTTTCCCAGACGATCCAGATAGGAGAAATCCTGGCCGTCTGATGTGTAGAACACTGACTTGATCTTCGTTAATTAGCTCTGTGCTGTTCCCCGGTCTTACGAGCATTGTCTTAGCTGTAATCTTGAACAGATTAAGGTACCAGAAGGACCATCAAACGGCTGTAAAGCACCCAAAAATTGTAAGTAATGATGGGACCTTGGCCCACCATTGCACTCGTGATCATTCTTCTGGTCAAAAATATTGTCTTCGGGGTGTATTCCACACGATATATCCAAAAAGGTTCCACGGAACAGACGGTTGATGATGAGTGATGGTAGACCACCGTCCGCTCCCCACCTTCTCAAACGGTATACTCCTACGTTTAATATGAGTGCATACAAATTTCTATGCGAAAAAATAATCCACCATCCGTGGATCTCGCACGGGAACCCCAGACGGCTGATCGAGTATCCGCATATAAAATATTATGGTCACCATCGCAGTGGAACTTTCAGACCCCCTAACGGCTACTTACCTATTTCTATCGGCTCTTCGCTCTTTTTCCCCTCCTCCCTTCCTCTCTTAGAAAGCATCCCACTCCTTTTGTACTCCGGGCTGGTTTTCGGCCGAGCACAAGTGGTTTTCCGGCTGGGAAGAAGGGGCCCGGGAGGTTGTTTCCGGGGATTGGAGGCGATTTTCCGGCGAGCCTGGTTGTGGGCTCGCATTCAAGAAGATAATTTTCCATCCAAGAGAAGCAGCTCTTCCTTTAAGAAAAGAGAAGGGTTTCAAGAAAAATACATCAGAAGGAAGTGCACTTCCGATCTTTACTACTTTCTTGGCCACAGAACGGGGAGAGTCTAGAATTTTTCAGCAAGAGAAGGTGGTTTTCTTGCCACCGGAAGTGGTTTTACAGCAAGCAATTTGAAGGTGTTTGGGGAATTCGGAAGGGGTTTTCCGGTGGAGAGAATGTGGAGTGGAGGAGAGAAGTTTCCGGCGGGAGGGTCCCAGAAGATGGCAGCGTTGGAATCGTCTCCTTGCACTCCGGCTAAGGCTGCGACGGCGACCATCCATAAACATCCAAGCGACGGCACACCTTCGAAGCATGTACAGCCTAAGTTGCCGGCTGGAGATTCTCCGTACGTGCGAGCGAAGCATGTCCAGGCAAGAACTCTGTTCTTTCTGGTTTTCTTTAGCGCCTACTCCGTGATTTTTTTGTCACATTTAGATAATCTGTGATGTTAACCTCTTAAAGCGTTTGCTTTCTCTATATGGGTTATAGATTTGTTTGGAGTTTTATGCCTTGTATTTATGCTTTCTTGTGGATTTTGGAGTTCTTGTAGTTGTTTTCTTTCTCTGATTCTTGATATCTTGATGAAGTATTTGTTTCTCTCTTCTTCCTGCTCCTGTTTTTAATCTTTTTGCTGGCCCCAATGGATGGTGACTTTGACTTTGTCATAGTTTGCATTCATGCGAGTGATTACAAGGAACTTCGTTTCATTTAGAGGGATTTTCTTTTCTTTCATTCATTTTGAGGCCTTTATTTGGTTTCTTAAACCATATGGTGCATTTTTTGTCACCTGAGTTGATTTAGTTACTAAATAGATTTTCATGCGTTAATTCTTGTTGATCAAATTGGCATTCTTTTTCTTATTTGAAGAAAGAATTATTCAAGGTAGGACTAATCGTGGTTTGGGTATCAAGAGTTACAAAACCTTAATTCAGAATAAATCTTTTTCCCTCTTTTTGTTTGATTGTCTGGGACATGGTCTATGTGATTCTTTAAGTATTTTTTTTTTCCTTTTTCACATTTGATTTTGTGGATCAGCTAATGCCTACACATGAAAAAATACCAGGCGTATTTGGTCCTTCATTGACAAAATGAGCAATACTTGACATATCTTTCCCCTAAAATAATGTCAGACACTCACAAATATATGTATCCATTTGATTGAGCACCTTGAATTGAGCACCTTGATTTGAGCATAGATTTTATGGCGCTTGATATTGCCCTACTAGCTAGGTCTTTCTTACAACTGTTTGTTTCCATGAAATGGTGAATTAGATTTTTCACTCGTGGCCCTTCTCTTTCAATGTCCTAATAATTTCCTTCCTCTACTAGATGGTGCTCTTCTCTGAATTCTGCACTAAATTTTCGTAGTTTTTCTAGTTTCGCTAGCAATCAGGAAAAAAAAAATGCTAGCTGGATCCCTTCTGCATCCAAGCTCCGTTTTTTACTATCTATCCATTTTTCTGGTTTGTTAGTTTACTTTGCGATCAGCATCTTTTTCAATGTTCTTGGTGAATCTTCTTTGTTTGTATGACTACCCGGAGTTTCCTTGATATCATGGTACTTTACTGTTTCTTTGTTATTGGGCAAATAAATGTCGGTTGCAAGATTACAATAGATATAATGACTATGAGCAAAAAGAATATTGTGTACTTAAATTTCACTTATTTAAACTAATGATCACTGGTGGTACTCATCTAAATATGGATGATCATTAGTAAAGTCAAGATGGCAGTCACTACAATCTAGTGTAGGTTGTATAGCTTGAAAGTTCCTATATGGTTTTACTTTGTTACCAAGACCTCGCTTAGATATCCTTTAGCTTAGCTGATTTTGAATACACTGCAGATATTATGCTCCAATTAGTTAATTAAAAATATTGCAAGTCCATTTCTGGGGTATAGAAAATAGAAACTTAGACTAATCATGCAGCATTCTTCTTCTTTACTGATCATATTTTTATCTTTCAATGGAAGATCTATATAATATGATTCTTAATTCTCTTGAAGGCCACCTCATTCAAGAAGCAGCTTCCTTGAGTTATTTTGCTTTAGTTTTTAAGCTTGTCCATCCCCTATTAACCTTCTTGCAGGAATTTTATCAAATTATTTCCTAATGTAGCCATTTTCTGGATAAACAACAGTAATAATTATTGCTATAATGTGGTCTTTGCAGTTAGTAGAAAAGGATCCAAACAAGGCGATTCCACTGTTCTGGGCTGCTATAAACAGTGGAGACCGAGTTGACAGTGCATTGAAAGACATGGCTGTTGTAATGAAACAACTGAATCGAGCTGAAGAGGCCATTGAGGCAATAAAATCTTTCCGCTATTTGTGCTCTATGCAAGCACAGGAGCCTCTTGATAATGTTCTTCTTGACCTATACAAGGTTAGAGGTTGATACACTCTGAGTATCTCTGCTATTACTTTCTGAGCATTGTTGTGTTGCTAAGAATCAACAGCAATAATCTAGTTATATAACATCACTCCTAATTCTTAAAATTTTAATTTTCTACAATGTTCTGAAACTTCTTTAGGTCAGTTCCAGTTTTGGATATCTTTATTAGTTTTTGCTATGGTCTGTTATTAAATATTCAATTGCAAATACTTTGGTTCCCTGAACTTTGACCTACCTGGCAAGTACACCTTAAGTGCCTATGGTTTTCTAAATACAAATCTTAACATCTGTTAACAGAAATGTGGTAGGATAGATGATCAAATTGAAATGCTGAACTTCAAGCTGAAGATGATTGATGATGGGCTAGCATTCGGCGGGAGGACAACAAAATTGGCAAGATCTCAAGGAAAAAAGATTCATGTTTCCCTTGTGCAGGAAAAATCCAGGTAGCTAGATTTTTATAGTTACTCCGCTTCTCCCTAGATCTCTAACCTGTAATACTAACACATCTCCCCAGTTTTACTCGAAATAGATTAAAAAGTCTCGTTGTTTCTAAATGGTGGTTTTTTGGATCCAAATGCAGGTTGCTAGGGAATCTTGCTTGGGCTTACATGAAATTAGATAGCTACATGGAAGCAGAATCACTTTACCGGTATGTTTCTGACATACAATTGTTATTTTGTGTAAAATGAATTGATGTTTCGATAAAGGTTAATGGTGATCAATTAGATATGATATATGCATGTATGTAAGTTCCTCATAGAAAAATGCTCTAGTATTCATCGTTCAAAATATGAAGTTTGTAGCTATTTTATAACAATGAAGTAGGGAAACAACCACTAGCTTACATTTATTTTTATAAGAAGGGACTTTATCTGTAACAACCCAGGACCTCACCCAACATAGCTAGCTGGACGGTATTTTTTGGGTTCGTTGATCCTGTATAAGTACCGAAAACCTACCCAGCGAATAATTGATGTGGGACTAAACATACGCCCGCACGGATCCTCACTTACTCCCCTTATTTAAGCTCTAACGTCCTTGTCAGGCTAAGGGTTCAAATTTAATCACAAACACCACGATCGGCCTGTGGTCAGTCCCAATGAATCCGTGTTACAGTATCTCCTAATTCACATAGATTATGAGTCGGGTCCGCTCTGATACCATTTGTAACAACCTAGGACCTCACCCAAAATAGCTAGCCGGAAGGTATTATTTGGGTTCCTTGATCCTGTATAAGTATCCAAGATCTACCCAGCGAATAACCGATGTGGGACTAAACACACGTCCGCACGAGTCCTCACATTATTAATCTTTTCACCAAAAAACATTGAAGGTATAGAAGAATATAAGAATAACAAAGTGTGGACTTGTTGGCTTTCAGCTTGGTACAGCAGAAGAAGCTTACAAAACTATAGGATTGGTTTTTATTAAGAATCCCCTCATCAGGAAGTCTTAAGTTTCTAATACTCAGATACTTTGACTAAGTGGGAAAAAAAAAGGAGCCATGATTTTGACTCAGTGCCCTGTCAAACTAGGTTTCTATTATAATGAGAAATCTATGATGAGATATTAACTTCTGAAAAAAACCAACAGCTGATATCTAATCATTTACCATGGAGTGCAGGCAAGCACTGGCAATAGAACCAGATCATAACAAGCAGTGCAATTTATCTATCTGCTTGATGAAGACAGGAAGGATAGCAGAAGCCAAATCCCTACTACAAGACCTCAAAGAGCCATCTAGAGGAGTGCCATTCACCAACAGCAGTACTGAATCCTACCTTAAATCCTTCGAACGGGCTTCTGAGATGCTTGCGACACTTGAGTCGCAATCGGAACTCCATGCGAAGTTTGAAGGACTGCAACTTGAGGGGCATAATATAACTGCCACAGCTTCAAATCCTGCAAATGACAGAAAGAGTGAAGATTTCAATGACAAGAACTTGTTGAATGGGCTTTCTTCACCTTCATCAGTTAGGAAATGGCAGAGAGAACCTGTCGGTCAGGGAGTTCCCTCACTACGTTCTTGCAGTTGGAAATCTCCAAAGTTTGTCACTCCTTCATCCGAGACAAGAAAGGGAAGGTGGGTAAAATGGCCAGGTTACGAAGAAGCATCTGCTGATATTTGCAAGCAAGGATGGAAATCCTCTTGTAACAAAGCATTGTTTTCACTAGCATCTGTGGATGGAAGCCCAAAATTGGAGCCCGAAGAATCATTGACCATTTCGAAAATGGTAGTCGATGAAGAGCATTCTGTAACATCCATCAAGAACCATGCTACAGCATTTGAGAAACCTTTAACCGTTCTTGAAACAAAGAAGTATCCAATAGAAGATAACAGTCCAAAGCCGGAGTTAACAAGAGAACCACCAACTCATATTGGAATTTTGCAACCCAAAGCACCAAAAGGACCGAGTAATGATGCTTTATCAGCTATGGCTGGTGCGAATATGATCCCAAGATCTGAAAACCTGGTCATGGGAAGCAGGAGACAACTGGCAGATGCCGTCAAAGAGGAAGCTGATTGTCAAAGATGGAAGAAAGAACAATCTCATAGCTCAGATAATATATCAGCTACTGGCAGTAAAAACCTGAATCCACCAGCAAAAGATTGTTTGCTTACAAATGGAGAAAGAAGAACAAAGGCAAACCATGTGATGGATAAGTGTACAATTACATCTGATACTTTGGTTCCCAAACCACTGGTTCAGCCACTTACAGCCAATGGAAACATATCAGCAAATGCATCAAGCAAGGAAAGTGGTAGCAGCATGAAAGCTTCAGAAAATAAGAATCAGGAGTCACAAAGCTATGAAAAAGGCAGTCAGAGATGCAATGACATTGGTGAAGAAAAAGTTTTCTCTGGGATTATGAAAATGGGACATCCTCAGAACCTTAATTTGGATAATAATTCAGCATTGATAACTGAAAGCATGAAACCTGCTGAAGAAGATCCCTGTATCTTCACTAGTGGCAGAAAGCACTTTGGAGAGCCTGCAGCGCAGAGCTGCAGTGCTGATGTTCATATTCTAGAGCCAGAGATACCAATCCAATCACCCAACCAAGTAAGTTTTGGCAGCTTTCAGATTCGAGGATCTGATGTGTCCACATATACTGGGAGACAGATAGAAACCCTTGAGGAGAAGTTTCCCCAAGGAGTTTCAAAGAATGACAACTCACAGAATTCTGTCAATGCTTCAGCCCCCATCGACAAAATTCCAAAGTTTAGAGGTGACAATCCACATTCATATGGTGGTAACAGAACATGGGCTGACATGGTAGAAGAAGAAAAAGAAGAAAACTTGGCCAATGAGAACTTAAGCATGGATACAGTAGCTGATCATGCAATTGGAAGCTGTGAAAATTCATCTGAAGGACATTTTAAGACACCTCCAGCCTCAAACAGCAGAAAATCTTGGGCTGACATGGTAGAGGAAGAAGAATACTTGGCTAATGAGATTCTAAATCATAGTGCTGCGATTGGTAGCCACAGCAGAAGCGTTAAACAAGCATCCACGGAGCAACCAGCATGCAAAGGATTCCCAGATGAAAATGTGAACTTTGTCAATATTGTCAGATCCACTCCTCGCCAGCAGAACCATGCTGCAAGGTTCTGCCAAAAGCTTAGTATGGTGGATATGAAGGAAGGGTTAGAAAGTGGGAGCAAAACACCAAGAAAGAATTCGTCAGCTCGGCGATCTCTCTCATTTGATCAGCAGCCAATGTGGGATCTTTCTAAGGATTGCTTCCTAGAGGCTGGCCTCCAGGATTCTCTTCATATGGTGGCCATGGGAAGCTGGTCTAATTGTGAAATGAATTTGAAGCGAGCTAAGCGGCACAACAGACTTCGAGTTTTCCAGGAAATTACACTTGACAACAATGCAAGAGATTGAACATAGGTGGAATCAAATTCATTAGCAACAAGGGATTTGGTGACTTTGTATGTTCTGTCTTCACTATTGTTTCCTAAGTTTTTTCTTCTTTGATGCATGAACTGTGATACTTGAAGAACCTCCATTTTCTAATTCTTTATTTTACTCAATTGTGATTAGCTTGAATTTGAAACAATTTTAAATTATCTTTGTTTAGATATTTTCTACTAGCTGACTATATTAATTTCTTTATTTGGAAATTTTCTAAATTTTATTTATTTGAATATTTTCTACTCCCCATAATTATTTGATCATGGTGGAATATTTTCAATAGTTACCAATTTTCCTTTTTTTTTTGGAAATTCTGTACGCCAGAAGCGAAGCGATCTTCTGGGCCGGGAAGGAGGCCTTTTTCTGGCGCGTAAGTCCTTTAGCTAAGACTCGGTAGTCCAACCTGCCTCCCCTATCCTTTAAATTGATGGATTCCCAGTTTTGACTCTCACTGTTGGAAGATTATTGAAGACCTATGATTAACTTGAATTTGAAATAATTCAAATTTGATTTATTTGAATTTCTTTGCCCGTTTACTATATTAATTTTCTTCATTTGTGAATTTTATTTTTTTTATTTGCATATTTTCTACTCATCATAATCATATGAAAACCATGGGATGTTTATATATAATAATTTCTATAGTTTTAACTATGGTGGGACATTTTCTGTATTTTAGGATATGATGGGATTTTTTTATTTTAGGAAGAGAAAGGGTAAAAAAAATGATAGATGGAATCTGGGACAAATATTTTCAGAATTCAGCACTCGTATTTTCATATAGTAGAGAATACGTATAACTGTAACGAGTTCCAGACGATGAAAGCTCTTGTTTGTGGGATTCACTTCTCATTCAATTGTTGGAATTCAAAGTGTATTCTGAAAGTTAATTGTAAGTTATTTCATTTTTATATGTAGGTGTGTCTTTTATTCTGGTTCTTCTATAGATGAAACATCCAAGAGAGTCAATGACATGCAGTAGCACTAATAATAACTTGACAAACTAATAACTAGTTCTCAAAAATTATAAATTAATTATACCTTCTCCAATGGGGCTTCCTCTGATTCCAATATGCTTAGATTTTTTTTTTTTGTTTGGAGTAACACAAATGTATCTCTTAAGGGGTGTGACAGGATCTTTTTGGTTTGAGTTGGCTACTTTGCAGCAAGGTGCAGCAGAGGTCATGAAGAGAGGCCGGAGAGAGGTGCTAATGATTTGGAAAACATCACAAAGATCTCATGGGAGGGTAAGTTACCATGCTTACCACAAGTAAAGCATGAATTGTCGTCACTATTTTCCTTGACATCCACAAAATGAAGCACTACTGATAGTCCTATTCTCTGTATTTAATATATCTAATTAGAAGCATTGTTGATTTATTTCGAGATCAAATGAAAACTGATGGAGGATGTTGATATTAGGTTAAGTATCATTCACAGAATTCAAAGATCCTAAATCAGTTTTTATTTTTATTTCTATTAAAATGATGAGTTTGTGATTGACTGGATTTTTGATTTGAGGAATAGTTGCTCAATTGCATAGCTGAACATGATGAGGACGGACTTCATCATTATCATAGTAAAATCATTTACACTAAGAGCATGGTTGATCAATGCATCCATAATTTATACTCAAAAGATATGTTACATCGTGATATCGACTATATCTACCTTATGATCCAGTCTAGAATCACAACATTATCAACTTCAAAGCTCACCTAAGAACTTGCTTTGGCATGCATGTTTCCTGACTATTCAATGTATAGCCTCTTCGCTCCTCTGTTAATTATTCGGGGTCATCCTTTTGCTTTCAAATTAATTTGAGATTCTTTCTACAACTAGCTATGATTCTAATTTCATGCAGCTATGATTATAATTCAGTATCAAAAAATTTCCAGAAACACAAACTACAAACACTATATGCAAATATAGGTTTTCAGGTGCACTTTGGATACTTCTGAGAAAACTATGTGGCCTTCGACAGGCCAATGCCTACAATTATTTTTTGCCTACAGTCTCCAACATGCCACGACACACGGGTGGATCTTGGAAACATATAGCATCGTATATGACCTCATTATACATATTGCCTTCTGTCGATGACAACTTGAGTAGATTGTTACACTTGTGCTCGAGAAAAGACCGACCTATGAGAATTTCCATATTTCCTCGAGGAAGTGAAGAACCCAACTAGCCTTGTTGATGAAAAAATTTATGGTAGCCCCAGATTTTCTCGATCCATCAGTCGTTCAAACTCTCGCTAGTCCTCTATTTTGGAAAGGGGAGATGGATGTAGATAAGAAGAAACAAACATCTTATCAATCTTAGGAAGGAGTCCTTTCGACTTTGTCTCTAAGAAACACAAAAGAAGAATGGTTGATATGGAGAGTCATGATGGAATCTTTAAATCAACAAATGATGAATGAGTTGCTGACTATCATGTCTAATGGATCAGAGGCAATAAACCATTTGGACCTTACAACACTTCAATTATACACTTGAATTGTAGTGGGCAATATGGAATAAGAAGCATATCGTATGATTTTGGAATTGGAATGTGTCAAAACTTATTTGAAATCCTTTGAGAAACTGCTGAAATTTAGGTTCCTTGTGTTTATTTATTTTGTTTCATTTATTTAATCAAACTTTCTCACTCTCTTTTTTGTAAGCGTTTGCTGGCTTGCACTAGTTACACTATTATGCTAAAGATAAAGATTAACTTTCTCTGCTATTCCTACTACAACACTAAAAATTCCACATACGTAATTTGAATGTAAATTTCAAGTTAATCATTAAATTGAGAGAAATTTGAAAATATATTACGAGCTCATCAGAATCTATAGATAAATTGAAGTATCCAATATCCTGCTCTTTTTTTGTTCTCTTTAATAAAGCTGGTGGAACTTTTCTCCTCTTTTTATTGAAAAGGGAATAAGAAATAAAAGCATGCCATACAACATAACCAGCTTCCAAACCTCTTGATGATCTAGGACAGTGTGAGCTTTTAGATCAATATATTTTGTAGGGTTCCATCTAAATATGTGTTTAATCCCATATCGGCTATATACTGAGTAGATTTTGGATGTTCATAGAAAGTCAAGAAATTGAAGTAATATCTTCCGGCTAGTCTTTTTGAGTGAAGTTTCGAGTTTTTATAAATGGTATTAACGTGGACTAGAGGGAAGTTTACATCCATTTGGATTGACTATAGGTTGATTATAATGTTTGTAATTAAATTTATGATACTTAAAATTGGATTTGGACATGATACCAAAACTTAAATAAGTTAAGTATGTGAGGTTATGTTCAAGCGTGTAGTTAGTTCCACATCAGCTATAGACTAAATAGAACTTGAGTACTTTTTTAAGTCCAAAAAATTCAAATAATATTTTCAGCTAGCTTTTTAGATATGGTTTCGAATTGTTACAAAGCATAGTTTTTGATCTTTTGATCATGTCTATCTTACATGGTTCAAGTGGCAAGAGGTATGAAGGTTTCGACTCCGATCCAATTCAATCTCAAAGTAGGTGCAAGATAGAAAAGGAAGGGATTTGTATGTTTATTATAAAAAAAACCATGGACACCATGCTTGACTTAAATTTTACATAACATCTTTCTTCTGTACAGAAGTGCTCCAAAAATTCATCCAATATGGTGTGGCCCCCACCATAATTTGATGACACGTGTCACATAACTATTTGCGTTGCACAGCTGCATTGTGGACAATGCATTGCAGCCAGTACTTTTCAGAGGGTGGCGGAGGGTGGAGGGTGGCAGTAGCTCCATTTATTACAGGGAAGCATGCCGGGCCAAAACTACCAGTCCCCAGCGAGAGATGGAGTGAAAAAGATCAAAGATGGCTATGATGGCATAAAAGATGCAGTGCACAGGGCCAAACAGCCATGTCCGTGGTCCTTTCAGAGCTTTTGTTTCCACCATTCCAAGATAGCAGTGTCGGTGATATCCAGCTAGCTAGGGCCTTTAATGAATGATGAAAGGATCAGACCTTATCATTGTTACTATACCTACAAATTTATTTCTCTCTAGAAAGCATAGGAGAAGTCAAAAAAAAAAAAAAAAAAAAAAAATTGGAGTCCATTTGGATTTAGCTAAGTAAATGTGACTTCTTGAATGTTTGTGCTAGGTCATGAGAACTCTGAAGCTTGTGGTCCCAAGCCAAATGTTGCATGTGGATCCTTTTGGAGAACCATTACAAAAATTGCACCAAATTTAGCCTAATAGGCTTGTCGCATTCATCCCAGGTCCGCTTTATCGATTAAGATATGATCAATTCTAGTTTGGGAATCTTGTAGTACTTACTAGCTATTAATTTGATATCAATCTTCCATTCATTGATGCTGGTTTCTAGCCTAGCATGATTTCAAGGCCTATATTGCCACAATCGAGGACTTTATCCTAAGATCGTGTTTAGTGATCCAAATCGGATCACCAAGATGATCTTAGATTATGGATGATCCTTATCTTGAGATAATCTGATCCCCGATAATCTAAGATCACGTTTCGTATGCTATATTTTAGTAATTAAAGTTCTTCGGATATCCACGAATAACTTATTTGGTATTCCATGGAATCTAAGGTCACTGCCCATGTAAATACCAAATCTACCCATGATATATTCCATAAAATATATTTATTAATATATTAATTATTAATATATTTTATAAAAATATAATTATTAATTCTATAAATTAATAATCCTACAAAATATATTAATTATTATTATATAATTCATCCTGATGTTTATAATAATACGTTATTATTTTAAATAGAACTAATATATTAAATAAGTTCAT
>JAOXJJ010000304.1:254334-282483 GCA_025769935.1 Phoenix roebelenii | reverse complement strand
TCCAGTTTTATACGGCAGACCTGCCCGGCCATAAATGCCAGCATGGCTTCACAATAACACAAAAGCTCCAGTCCATTTCTCTACGGAAGCGGCATCAGCTTGCACGTCCGGGCATTAATTCTTCCCATATGTCTAATCGTACGACAGTACCCCCGCTCTGTCACCTCGCAGGTAAACCCGTCACCCTCCTATAAATGGGAAACTCCCTGAATGGGGACGGGGGACTCTCGATCTGAAAAAGAACCAACATTTACATTCTTCACGCATTCTTCTTGCCCCTCTCTGACTTAGGCATCGGAGGGCCGGCGCTGGAAAGCCCGGCCACCAACTTCTTTGCAGGTCTTCCGGAGGACGCCGCCCGCCGATGGATCGCCGCCCATCGACTCGCACCGGAGCTCCTCCTCCTCAGCCGAGTGGTCACCCCCGGGTCCAATTTCCAGCAACAGTGACTATTTTGTGTCGCACTAATAAAAATATAATCACTAAACTACATCGATTCTAGTTGTTAAGTAATCATTTGCTGCTTTTGAGATTTGGGAGGGATTACAACCTAGGGGATTAAATCATAAAACGAGAATATTTTGCAAAAAAAAAAAACTCAATTGTTGAATCTGTAGAAAAATTATTTTTTCTTTTAAGCATGCATCATATTATATTATGCATATTTATTATTAATATATCTATATACACACATACGTACGCATGCACAAATTAAAATAAGAATTCATCAAATAAGTGCAAACATCATATTCATTAAAATATAAAATAAATTATTTAAAAAACAAATGTAATTATTTTCTAGAGATTTATAAAATTGACAGGTACCAAACTCCATGGGCATCCGCCCTAATGGCCCCTACATTGCGTCCCTTTGGAGTTTGCATTGGAGAACGTTGTCCATAAATAAATATCGATCCACCACCATCCGCTAACCCCAAATTTGGTCGGATATTTCACTGTTTCTATCGTTTGTCCACGTCGTCCATCTCGTTTGGCGAGCAGCAGTAACGAAGCCAACAGTGACAGTGTAAAGGAAAAAGTGAAAGTTAGTTACTCAGGTGGTGGGCCCCGTCACCAGACAAAAGGTGCCGCCTGTGGGACCCAGAGGAGCTGTTCGAACGTGGCAGGCGTTGGGAAGCCCACACGTGCGATGGAGATGGAAGTCGGTGGTCGTCGCGTGAGCTGCGGCAACCAATAGAGATTCGAGTCAAACCATATTTTAATCATTCTTTTTTTGGCAAAAAAGAATGATTAAGCGACAAGGGACAATGATTTATTATTTTTTCAGAAAAAAATGGTAATGCTTCATAGTTGATGCAGTTGGAGGATCGGGGTTATATCTTTAACTCACCGTATAGCTCTCAAAGTGACCGGTGAATGATCCAACAGTGGATTCTTGCAAAATGAGTCATTCTTTCATGCGGAATATACACCTCCGACTTTGAGAACTTTTCTTAATCCAAACATAATCATTCATCCATATTTTATTTCTTTTTTTAATTTCAAAATTTGGCTAATAGACTCCATATTGAAAATTATTTTTAAAAAACCTTTTGTCTAATTTTTTTCTTGTCCTTCTATCATCTCTTATTCGCATAAATTAGAGATTCAATTTCAAATCGCTAGCTATCCATGCAATGTTTAAGGCTAGTGATCGGATATAACAAGTGATGTACCATCTTGGGTGTCCATCACTTGCCATCCAAGATTGCATGGATGGTGGTTGGTTGGGTGTGGATTGGATCTATGTAATTCAAGCACACGAGTGGAGACAATCGGAATATATTTGTGTGTTGGGTCAGTAGCTTATTGTACGACCTTGGATATCAACTTATATCTCTTAGAAATATCATCATTCATACTAGAGTCTTATACTTGTGATACATGTGGTTGGGAGAAGCAATACGGGCTTTGATTTTGCAATCTACATGTGCTTCATTCAATTTTCTTTCGACATGTTTCATGTAAGAGAAAAATAAAACCAAGGCATATTACTAAAGATTTTTTTCCTTATTTTTGACATAGGTTTTGATAGAAAGTAAAGTTTTGAGCTTCGGAGATCTCCTGCATGAAGCCAACCTCCAAGCAGTTTTTACTACATATAGCTTTATGTGAAGATTACAAGATGAGAACACCTTAGCATAAAATGCAAGGCGCTTTGAGTGCTCTCCATCTATTTCAGGGTAATCATAGGTCGTGATGAATGTTGGGCAGTTGTGGATAGCAAGTAGGTTTTCAATTTGGATATAATTTTTAGCACCCTATTATGGATGATATCTTTAGCTATTGAAGGGGGGGATTATTTTGCATTCATATTTTACTAAAACATGGCATGCGTCCTGCATTTTGGAAAAGAATGCATGATTGTAAATTGTCTAAGCCTACTTTGTTAATTATAATAGGAGCACATGTAGTGTCATGTAAGGATGGCAGAGCTCCAAAAAGGCTATTGCTCAAGTATCTTTTGGCTAGTTGTCATGGATCTCCATAGTACTATAGGCTTCCATTTTCAATGATTTTACTTCTTTTAGTCATGTTCTTACTTCCAAGAAGAGAAACTATAGATACATAACTATCGAAATTAGTAACATATTCATAACCATTTAGTTATATTCGCACTCGACAGTTTTTAGCGGCACGAACAGGATACAAATCACAAAATGGATAGAATGTGAATCCATACAATTATGGTTTATCGGAGCAAATTTTCTCATTTGCAAGGAGGTTTATCTTCATCCGAATATTTTACAAGCCAAGATTGAATTGTGGAAATGATAAATGTAACAAGAAAAATGCTATGACTATGAGGCAAAAAGTTTCTTGGGCCCATGCGATTCTGTTGTCTCAACTCAAGATTCAATCATAACTACTAGCTACTAGAATTCAAACTCGAAACTTGCTTCAATATATGAGTTGGCAGGCATTTGGACAGGGTAAAGAGAGATGCCAGAAGCATGCGTACTACATTGTCCTCTTCCCTCCTCCTCACGTATCATGCACTAGAATCTAGAGAGAGAAAGACAAAGAGGACCACTCTCTCTCTCTCTCTCTCTCTAGGAAGAGAAGGACAGGTCCATATAGGACCATTTCCTCTAGTATCACCCTCCTCTGCAACTTGTGTCTTAACGGCATTAACACCTCCTTTGCACCTAAACAATGGAACCTTCAACTAAACATCCCCACAGACACAAACAGAGAGAGAGAGAGAGAGAGAGGATTGTTGCTTGTATGATGGTTGATCTTGGATTTAAGCAACTGCAAATGTTGTCCTATAGTGAGTTAATAGGATGGAGACAAACAGAGGAAGGGTCCATGGTATGGAGCATGAGCTCTCTCATTCAATAAGCGCCCACTGTGTGTACAAAGATGTTGCACTGGCTCTCCTCTCCATACATCACAAGGCATGGATATGTCTTCCTAACGGCCTAAAGCCTAGAAGATGAGTAATGATGGGAGAGAGCTAGAATTGCACAAGCCCTAAAGTATAGGATGCTCATTTCTTTTGAGAGGTGATTTCTAGTTTCCCTTTACTTTCCAGGTACTGTAGCACTATTGGTTCCTTTTCATTGCCTACTTGATGGCTTATGTCCTAGTTATAAACAGCATGGGCAACCAAACAGTGCTTTAAAGTTTTGGATAGGAAAAGTTGAGATTCCTTTTGCTTAGATTTCACTCAAATTTTGTCATGCTCACCTCCTTTACTTTCGATTATTAGCATGCTCGATTCGAAGTTCCAATGACGAATGGAAGATTTCAACTTCCCCACCATGATCGCAAACATAAAGATTACTTGTCAAATAGGCTAGGCTTTATAGATCACCATTGCTCCCCATAGCCAAGTCTTGATGTTTGGTACACTTTGCTTGCTGAATATAGTTAGCTAACTTTTTATATTATTAAATTTTGGAAACGTTATGAAATGGTGGTCCTAGGGCTTGGGCTATTGTATTGAGTTAGGGGTCATGAGGGTGGGCCTTTAAAATTTGAAAACTTGAAATGTGTAACATTATAAATGTATCACCTTGTTTTTTTTGGTTCGGAATCTTTAATGTTTCCCCCTTTGTTTTCATGAAGGCTTTTTTTGTTGTGTCCTTTGGAATCTTGAGGAATTGAACATCAAATCCAATCGAAGCATTTGATTTACGATAATAATAAATATAACTAACAAATCTCATCAAAAAGAATATATACACTTAAATGATCGAGGTAATTGTAAAGGACAATTTAAGAAGAAAATTGCAAAATCTCCGGGTTTTCGTATTGTAGGTCCTAATCATCCCAAAGCATTAATCATTTGGATCTACCTTGGTCCCAAAAGATGGACCATCAGAGACAAAATTCAAGCATGGCTTCACCTAAAAGCAATGCATTATGTTTTCCTTCCCCCAGTCCACACCCTTCCACTTTAGAAAGCTAATGTTGCTATTGTTAGTAGCTTTAATCAGCTGCAAGTGGGAACTATCTCCACTTTAGAAATCCAAGAACATGTAATACTCAAACTACCTCTGATATATTCCATATATTTTGCAAGTATTAAACAAAATTCTCAAATAAATCATAAAAAAACACCCACGAACATAAATCAAATTATCAAAACCTATCATTCTAAACTAATTCAACAAGGCCAAAAATTGATCAAAACTTGTTAAAGTAACTTTAGGAGATTATCAAACCTTCACACTAGAATAATTTTTTATGGGATTATCAAACCCTTCCCAACAAGAAAATTTTTTTCTAGAGTCCCGTGTTTGTGGACGTAATTTTTCCAACTAGATTAAGAGGCATTTTTGTCCCGAAATTTTAACCCAACATCAGTGCCTAGGATGATCGTGGAAACCTATTCTCAAGAACAGGTTTAACATCACTAAGCTGGACGGTAATATACGCTTTGTCTTCATAGTGCATCAATGCTAATATACGCTAGGATAAGAATGGAAGGATAGTCCTCTCTCAAAACGAAAAGAGAATTGAAGGATGGTACATTGGAGATAGGTACAAGGATACTTGGAGTTGTTTAAAAAGTGAAGCCCTTTGTCATTACAGTCCACGGGACCCCAGGTGGAGTGAAAAAGAGAAGCAGCTGCCTAATACCCTAGACTCCACAGCTAGAAACCAAAGCTTTATTTTTTCAACTGACATCTCTTTATGCATCCAATATCTGATTGTAATTTGCATACATGGGTCTCAATTCACAAAGCTTTCCACCTCAGAAATGCAAAAAAATGAACCAACTAATCAACTTTAATGGCACACCTACTATGCAAGCCTACAATGGACAGGATTAGCAAATAGGCAAACATCTGAAGCTTAATCCAATCTTGGTAGGTATAAATCCAACCTTCAAACTTCAGACACAAAATTATGCACAGAGAGTATAAATACAGTCTAGAGGTGACCTTCAAGCTTCGAGCTAATATATCAACAACCAAAAGAGGAGACGAGGAAAAAGGAGAGAAGCCATCAAAGAAGAACCAAATTTCTACCTTAACATGTCTAAAACCTAAGAACCAGATAAACCACTATGACCAGACTGCTAAGAATTGATGATTGGATCTGCTGACAAGAGAGAGAGGGAATATTGTAGAGGGGAACAGTTGACAAGAGCGGCCAAGCCCCTCTTTTACTTCTCTTTCTTCTTTTTCCTTACTTCATTACTTTCTTTTTCTTTCCATCTTTCTTTCAGTACCTAATAATTCCCCATTCTTATTCCTGTCTTTATGTCGGTTAGAGAGGACAGTTCGATATGCACATCTTTTGGCTTCAAATTGAGAGAAATTTCCCATTCTTCTCGTCTTTGCGTCGGTTAGAGAAGATGGTTCAATATGCACATCTTTTAGCTTCAAATTAAGAGGAACTCCCCATTCTTTGATACTTTATCTGATTAGCATCTTCAAAATTAAAAACAATTCCAGTCACAAATGAACTGATTAGCATTAATTGCAAAAATTAAAACTAAAAGAACACCATGGTTGATCTCTAACCTCAACCATTTGTCCAATAGACATCCAAAAACCCAGAATTCAGGCCCTGGAAACTAAAAATAACTCAAAACAACCTAAGAGACTCATCATAACTAATTAAATGCCTAAAAATATAGCAATAGGCAGTATATGAAGGACAAAGAATATACTACCTGACTCTAGACTGCTAACTAAAACTATGCTACATCAATTGGACATCCCAACTATAGGTGTGTGCAAATCCATGAAAGTCGAACTATTTTTTTGTATGTAAGAGAATTTTGTTTTAACAGATAATTGGGGAAAAAAGATCTAGCTGACCTGATCCAACTGCATCCTAATGCAGCAACATAGCTAAACCTACCAGCTGGTATTACAACCTACCATCTGATGTTAACAAGCTTAGATGCTTCAAGGTTCTAACAGGAGCACTGCAATTTAAGACTACAAAATAAAAAAAAATACATTCCATTGACATGTGACATTAAGAAAACAGAGAGGTGGTTTCAACAGAAGTTCAGACAAATAGTGAAGATCTTTTGTCTAGCACTACACGTGTAAACAGAGAAGAGTCATGGAGGTGGTTACAGGGGGAATTGTTGCCATACTTCGGCAATTTATGCAACATTTCCCTTTAATTTCAACAATCCAAATCTAAAAAGTGATCTATATGTCTAATTCTTAATGCCACGGCATCTTAAATGTCCATATAACCTATATGTTCATGTCATGAAACTCAATCAGTTGCACGGTTGGGTATGTGAAGAAGCCTCGCAAACATTTTTCCTGAATAGAAAATGTAAATGTTAAAAAATAAATATCTGGATGGCTTTATCAAGCATAAATGCACCCATCAAGAAATACGCTCATGGAGCAAATAGAGTCATATTTTACCAAGTATCTCGTATAAACCGATCTATTGCTTCACATTTCTGCAATTATTAAATATGAAAAAATAAGTTACTATAAGATTGTTAATCGACTTTAATGATCAAGTGAACATCGAACAATTGATCAAACCAACCATAATGATTCCAAACAAAACCACAGATGGGTTTTTGTACAACTTGACAAGTTGTTTATGATATGTAAAAAAAAAAAAAATGCTGTTACCTCTTTACCACTGAATTGTAGTGCTCACCAAGCCCATAAGCATGCCTATGGTATGATAACAAGATGCTTGAATTGCTTGCACTACTTCCAGTATCAGATATATATTCCTTCCCCATCTCCACATCAGGAAAAGACCCTGCATATATCACAATATGTTTCTTGAGGCATTGTGTAAGAGCACCAAGCTCAAGCTGTCCTCCCCAAGCTGCTGTGGTCCGAACCTCTTCACAATACTTCTCAAATCTTTCTATGGGTGAGCTATCTGAATCCATCTCGATCTTACTGTCTGATAGGAAAAATGGGAGAAAGTCCGATGCATGTTCTCTCATGTAATCAGCAGCCATTTCTCGGAGCTCTTGGTAATTATACTGTGAGATATTTCTGGAGTGGAGTGATAATTGGTCTTCAACAGCTCGGTATAAA
Organism: Phoenix roebelenii; assembly: GCA_025769935.1. Classification (NCBI taxonomy): domain Eukaryota; kingdom Viridiplantae; phylum Streptophyta; class Magnoliopsida; order Arecales; family Arecaceae; genus Phoenix; species Phoenix roebelenii. Next base: position 274,987 of record JAOXJJ010000304.1, on the reverse strand, counting down.
CAATGACCATCTGGTTTGATCTCCTTGATTGTCAACCCAAGAGGCTCTAGCTTTCTCTCCAAACTCTCATTTTCAATCATACGATCACTAATGATGTTACTTTGTTCTTCCTGTATCCTCTGCTCTCTAGCTGCTGCTTCTTGAGCTCTTCTCCCACGCCTCCTTGCTCCCTTGCTGGGCTTTGTGGATTCACTGTGATTAGTGACAGAAACACCAGCTATAGCTTTTACCAAACTATCTAGACTGCCCTTCTCTGAGCTGTCAGTGGTTTTGTAGCCTAACGAAGCAAGTTCCTCTGAGTGCTTAGCTTTAAGTTGTGATAACAATCGAGATATCTCATCCTCTACTTGCTTCTTCTTGGCTTTCTGTTCAGCTTTGCTGCCTTTAGCGGCTGCTTTTTTGAGATTCATTTCTTTGTTTTGAAGTTTGGCGATTTCTTGCCTGTAAAAACAGAAATATTTGGACTTAACAAGTAAGAGAACAACTTCATAATCCAAAGAGATTTGTCAATCTAACTAAAAATGAAAACATATGAGATAAACACAATTTTATTACATACATATTCTAGAAACAAGCATATACATGATCCATCCAAAATTCTTTTCAACCATTTCCACTCTTGTGAACAAAAATTGACATCTCAATGTTGACACATTCATCCCCTGAACAAGAAAAACCTTTTGATCTGAACTACAATGCAAGGAATCCACAAGAAGTTTCTGTTGGATCACTAATCTACTAGACTTAGCAATTTCCTGCAGCACAGGTTTTAGCATATTTCAAGGAAGACAAGTCAAAGATCTTAACAGTTTTAGCATATTTCAAGGAAGACAAGTCAAAGATCTTAACAGATTTTTAGAAGTTTGTTCCATGAAAATCTGAACATTGTAATAAGTTGTTGATGCCTATGACTGCTTTCACTACTCTTACAGTCTTCATGCAGTTGGGAAGTCCATTAATTTTGGCAGGAAAAAAGCTGAAATGAAGAAAAGAACCAGATACTTTAGTTAAATGAAAGTTTAAACAAATTCAGAAAAGACAAAGTGATTAATGTATCCTTAAAATCCTCTATGCAGTAAAAATTTGATGTCTCTCTATAATCATTTATGAAGCATGTAACATGAACTTTCAGTGTAACATGACTTATACAGGATGGGCAATGATATGAAAATACATCAAGGGAATACAGAAAAAGACAAACAGTCAAGAGCAAAGCAGAAATGTTTCCATCAGAGCTTAGGGGTTTAGATGGTTTGCTGATGTTGAGAAACAAGCTACTATTAAACAAACATCATGACGTGGGTAGATTTGGCAGGTTTCTTTCTTGATGTCAAGTCGAATGTCAGAGGACTCTTCATTTAGCAGTTTTCATTTGGAAAAGTACATGTATAGCTTGTTGCTAGAATCTAAGGAACCAAAGGAGATTTTTGCTTCTCTTTTTTTTTAAATATTTCCATTACTTGCCTTAGAGGTGTTGATTTTCCTAAATAGAAAAACTTGAGCATCTCTTGACTATATCTGCATTTACCGTCCTTGTTAGCAACCTCATTAACAGACAGTTTGCCCTCATTACAGTAAAAAAAAAAAAAAACAGTCTACCCTCACCATCCTTGCTAAGAGGTGGGTCACTACACCATTCTCCCCACCCTTATTAAAATGTGTGCCTGCCAAATTTGAATGATGTTATAAAATCAAAATAAATTTCAAGCTGTCATTATTAGCATCCAAATTCCAAAAGTTCAGATACAATCTAAAACATTTTTTAGTGATACAGCTATCACCTTTCTTTGCCATCTGACATTTGAATACTAGCTGCCACACAGTGAGGATTCAATTCGATACTGTAAAATGAAATGTGAACATAATAGGAGATCACACTTGTACTGTTACAATCTCGTGCAATCAAATGCCCTTATGACAACTTGAAAATTCTTTAGCTGTGCATCCCAAAAGAAAGAATATGCCTTATGCCCCCTGAATCTCAATTAGTTCGGGATTATGCATAATAGAGTAATTTCAATAGAGCATTAAGAGAAATTTATAGGCACATGCAAACAAAATTTTCACAACGGAGAGCAATCAAAGTAATCGGTGGCAAGCTCATGAATGTGGAATCCATTCTCTAACTCACAAATGTTGAAGCACAGAAGCTGCGAGACAATCTCACATATTACAAATTGATAGTTAACTGTGGCATCAAGGTTCCTGTGTAAATCGCCCACCCTTTTGTCTAGCTAAGCAGTCCCTCTAATCCATTTAGCGAGACTGCTCAACTGGACAAAGGAATCTTCTATCAGAATCTAACTTAATAAAGTAGCCCATGGGACGGTAAGAATTAACTACAGGGCACCCCTTCTCGATGGCTTGTTTAGCAATGTTAATCAATCTGCCCACCAAATCTGTAAGGGAAGAAATAAGCACTCTTTAGTCAGCTTCATTAGAATTAGGAGCAGTAATAGGCCATAAACCACCATATAACCCCTCTTTTTTCCTTTAAAAAACCATATTAGAAGAGAATCACATCTTGCTTAACCAGTAATCCACCATCAATTTCTTAACTCATCTTCCTTTCCTTCGGCTTAAAATCCTGTCACAATTCGTAACAGACAAAAAGGAAATATATTCATAATCTCAGCAACCCATTTCAGCCATTCAAGTTGGCATTTCAAATAACATAGAAACAGGTAGCAATGTGATAAGTGATACTAATAAGTCATTTTATGTCCTCCAAATTGTTTTCATTTTCTATGTTCCTTCCATAATGAGATTTCTAATTCTTTTTCAACTCATCTGATATTCCTTAGAGAAATATCCAGTATATGAATTGGCTTTAGGCTCACATAAACACATCTATCCTCATACCAAAACTAATCCTTCATGTCCTCAGTAATATTTCTTGACCAACATAATATTCCTATTTCAACAAATAACTCTAAATAAAAGATGAAATTGTTGTTCACAAAATGGAGGGGTCAAATAAGAAACATCTGCAGAATCTGCCGAATATCTATGTAAAATATTAATACTTTATAGGGAAGAAACAAAATCACTATCATTCAAATCTGCTAACCAGTGAAAGAACCCTTAAGACAGCAATTAATAAACAATATGATTGAACTAATTTTGATTACATACAAGTACATTATTATTATTCAAAAGGAAATCTTAAAAATGAAGAGCACTCAAGTCTTCGAATTCCATCAGAATTTTTCTATTCTCCCTTAAAATTAATGATAAGCAAGAATACGTGTCATTTTTCATCTTTGCAGAATACCACATGAAACTTGAAAGTTATGTGACATGAGTCCTATGCTCATCACAAGAACATCCAAATGATAGCTGATATTCAAGCATAAGATAAAGCACATTCTGCTCCCTCCCTGCATTTCATTAAATCAAATATTCAGATTGTGAAATCTAGTTTACAGTTTTCTAACAGAGCTCACATCCTCTTTTCTCAAACACTTATACATCTATATTAAAATATTGCTTTCAAGTTTCAACTCTGGCTATAAGATACATGTTTCTGGTTTCAGATTCATTTGGTTCAGTTTAAACCAAACAATCTCTGTAAGAATGGGTATCAGGCAGTGACCATCATTTTATTCATGTTTGGCATATAGTCATTGTTTACTTGTTCTCCCTGTCATTTCCACCCTCATCTGGTCTATTTTTATGCTTTAACTCAACTTTTCTATTGTGTTTTTCTTCTGAGAATGAAATGGGCATGAGATCTAATTCATGAATATCTATTTCAACTACCTTATTAATTTTAAAAGTTTTTCTTTCCTCTGGCCCTTTCGTACTTCCTTCTATTTAGCTTCATCTACACAGCTGGATCCAGTTTCATTTAAATACAGTTCATTCCAGTATGAATGATGGTGATTGCTTGAACGTACAATCAAATGTGTGCATTATTTTCTGAAGGAGATTCAGAATGCAGGTTCAAGATCGATGCCGTATGAAGCCAGATATCATGATATATGGACCCGATAAGGACTCCAAATAGCATCAGCTGTAAAAACCGTCTCACAAATTCCTATTGCATTTAATCCATTTACGGTTAACGCTTTTAGCAGTAATTCATCGCATATTATGCCCTTGGAAACTTGGGGTTGGCATGGCATTGTGCATCATATCATATTATGCTAGAGAGTGGCAAGCACTGACATGAGAGATATATGAAGTTCCAAAAAGACGGCGACCGCATGCTGAGATGATATGGTCAAATCTTTTAATTTGCTTTTTTTTATTGCATCTACTATTGTCCGAACATCCAAAAAATATCTTGATCCTTCTAGCACTGGAATCATATTAGACTTGCAACATTAGTGTACAAAAGTGACACTGAATATCTACTATAGTTTAAAGAATTCTTAGTCACAAACCAACATAAATCAACTTATATTGGATCAAACAAATAAACATAATGAAAAAAAAGCTTAGAAGAGACCAAAAAGGTTTACAACATTAAAAATAAGGAAGCAAACCCACCTGAATGAAATATTGTACTTTATAAAGATTTCTTCATTTTTAAATTGCAGTCCAGCCACATAACAAACTATATCAACTTGTACAATAGCATATCATTGTGATGTTTTATGCCAGGGATAGGTATCAAAATGCAGCCTCTTTATTGTGGCAGAAACTGTGTGGCACTTAAGTCTTGTAATATTTCATGCATTAGTCAGCATGTCTATACCAAAGAAAACACTAAAATGCTGAGTTAACATGCCAGAAAACATTATTCTATGACAACAACAAGAACACCTTCGCCCTTAGAATTGTTTGAACTAAGAAAGTCAGTGGATCTGATCAAAAATAAAAAACTAAACTCTCCTTTCAATCAGTAAAATGCCAGGCATTATGTCACGCTGTTTGAACATCGCATCTATTTCTTGGTTGAGCATGGTTGTCCAAAAAGATTATTCACAAACAACAATAGCACATATATTTGCTTTAAGCATAGGAAATTATGATCGTTGTCCATAAGGCAGGGAGAACTCATACGGTAACATAGATAACACCTTCTCAACTAGATATGCAAATAGTAACAATGTGATTTTAGATCATATGTTCAGGAAAGAGGATGAAAAGTTGATTTTAGCCAAAAACACCATTGTTGAATAAACCCTAAAGCTAGAGGTAGCAACAAAAGCACAAAATCCAACACACATGTACATATACCATATGTATACATAGAAAAAAAAAAGAAAAACTAAAAATGAACCATATTTTTGAATAAATTCATCAATATCTTGGAGATGAACTTACTGTTTGGCAATATCACGAATCCTAAGAAAGATATACTAAATGATTGATTTGGGAAAATTAACAACAACACTAAATTAATTTACAACTAAATAAAGCAATCCACCAACACTTACAGGCCATAGTAACTTACACTATGGCTGCATTTGGCATTATTGTCACTTTTTTTATAAAAAAAATCTGGAAGCAGAAATTCTATTTCTATTTTATTTCTAGATTTCTGACAACAGAAAACATGTTTGGTCCAATCTATATATATATACACAAATACAGATACATATACATAGACACACACACACACAATGAGGGCCGATGATAAGAGATAGACAGGGAGGATGGGGCTAGCAACATGGTCGACGATAAGGGAAAGCTCGACATCGGGTGGAGAGGTAGTCGAGAGAGCGACAGATGACAAGTGATGACGGGGCCGGCAACACAGTTGGGGATGAGGGATAGCTTGACATTGGGCTGCGAGATAGCCGGTAAGGCCCAAGGAGTTGATGTGGTTGAGCAGAGATGGGCATCGGGCCGTGCCGGGCCCGGCCCGGGCCCACCGGGCCACAGACAAAACGGGTCGTGCCTGGCCCGGCCTATTACTAAACGGGCACGGCCCGCTTAACCTAAAAGCTAAGCCCGGCACGGCCCTAAGCCCGTGGGGTGGCGGGCCATGCCGGGCCCGACACGAGACGGGTCGTGCCTGTCCCAAAAAATAGCTGTTATGGGTGGCCCATAACGGCTATTTTTTTGGTCCATAACACCCATAACGGCTATTTTAATGGCCCATAACGGCTATTTGTGGCTTTTTACCCATTTTGCTCCTCCCAACAACCATAAAATGGCTAATTTGAGGGGTATTTTAGGGAAAAATAGCCATTCCGGGATGGCCCGCGGGCCATGCCGTGCTTGGCCCATGAATCGTGCCAGCCCAGGCCCTTATGGGCCATGCCGGGCTCGGCCCATGGGCCAGAAATCCTTAACCCAGCCCGGCCCCCTTTTATGAGTCGTGCCTAGTTCGTGTTGGGCCGTGCCGGGCCATGGGCGGCCCGGCCCAATGCCCACCTCTATGGTTGAGTGGGGGCAACGAGGTTGAGGGCGAGAAGGGTGAAAACCCATTTTTAAAAAATTAGAAGTAAAAATTTTTCACTCTCTTTTTCCAGAAATAATAAAAGTTGTTTAAAACAGAAACAAGGTAACTAAACATTTTTTTGCATTGGATTCCATGTTTTTGTTTTTTTTTTAAAAAAAAGAAATAAGAAAAAAAGTACCAAATAGGCCCTATATAAACCTATTTTGCATTTCTAATAATTTTAAAAGACATGTCTCATCAAGGAACCCCAAATCATATGTTACTTGAATAATGCTCATCCAAACTCCAAATTAACGTTATGGAATTTGAAATATGTAGATGCAATTAAATTGAAAATGGAACTTTTAGTGCAGATATAATTCTGTGACTAAAAACTGTTGCAAACTTCCTTGCAGATATAATTCTGTGACTGAAAATGGACAAAATTTCAAATGAAAAATCTAAAAACTGTTGGATGATAACTATAATGGCTATATTAGCTAGAAGCCAAAAATTATATGTTTGGACACCCTTTATGCATTAATTGATCCTAAAATCAGCAGTTCTGATGGCTTTTATAATGTTTTCATTTGATTTATCGATTAGATGAAACCAAATAGTTGGATTTTGGTTTGCACGTAGATGCCTATATCATGATTAGTGGATCGAATTCTCAATTTGTTCAACGTTTCTAATTTGCTAGCTCTATTTGTACCATTCACTTTGAGATAACTGCATGCACAAGAAGTCTCCAATATATCTGAATTTTGGTTTCTATACGGTGTTGACATTCAAGACACCAACCAATGCGTGTGTCGTGTTTCAATGTTGGAACCATCTTTGAATTTCATTTGACTAGATTTGCCCTTGAATCTGGCTGACCTCACTGAAGTATAACCAAATGAAAGAGAAACAAAGGGAGAGAAGCTACTCTCATTTCAACAGGATGGAGGCTTCAATTTTATAGGTCTAAAATTAAATAATCAATTATGTGCATTTTAGATGAAGGATTCATATGGTTGATCATGATCTGCACTATCTTAAAATGCACAGAATTAATTGTTCAAGAGCTCCCTTACCTACTATCATGTGGACCACAAAATCTATTAATAGTGTGATATAAAGTTGTGATATGATTTAAGATAGAGAAGCATGCAGGCCTTTGAAATTTATCTTATACATGTTCAAGAACTTCAAATCAAAATCAATAGTGTGATTCCAAAATTTATATGCCTTGCCATCTATTTTAACAGAATAGAACTATCGATATATTCCAATTTGTGTTCGCTTGAAGAATAGGCAAAAGAATTGTACAACACTTCTTTCTAGGAATTTTGAAAAATTATGAATGCAGATCATCAACTAAAAGTGCCTATCCTTGACCCAAGTGTCATGGAAAGGGAAGAACAAATTTATGCAAAATGCAGAAGTAAAACTAATAGAAAAGAAAACAGAGAAGAGAAGAGAAGAACAGGTGAGATTTATCATGATAAATTTAATATTGTCAAATCAAATCAAAGTTTGCCTAAAATTTTCTTCATGGAAGTTTATGTAGACTACCAACAGACAAAAACATGGACATCTAATCTGCATACTATTACCTAAAATCTTTCCACGAAAAATGAATGAAATCCAGCTGAGTCCAGCCCCAAACATATGACAACATGTAAACATATAAACCTCTTGGAAAGTTGAAATGACCAAAGTCCCTTAAAGTAGCATTTCTATTTTTTAGATCAAGAGAATGCTCAGGCAATGAAGTATATTCTGAAATTTTAGATAATCCCTTGATCTTACGAACTCAAGGTCCATCCTACATCACTATCCTACTACAATATTGAAGAACCACTATCATACTCCTCCAATCATCTAGCCTTTTCTCACATTCCAGAAATCATCAAATGCAATTACTCATCAAATTACTAGTGGTTCTCCCATGATTTTTCATAAATCAATCAGTATATGTCCATATACAGCACCTACATATTTCCATCCTAGATGTTGATAATATGTAAATAACTGGCATTACATTTGTAAGAATTTCAAACATTTAACCTAAATTGTATTCTCTTTAAGAATATCAGTGAGATAAGCATCAGTGACTTACTAAATCAACTGTTTTATCAACTCAAATTTAATTCTAATCATCAAACCAAGAAGCCTTATCCCATCAAACTTTGAGAATATGACCAGCTCTCGCCTAACACCAAACATTTAAATCAGTGCCAGATTCCTGAACAAGGCAACTATGTGGGAGAGATATTTGTGATGTAACCTATAGGGTCCCTTAGGCTAGTCTCAAAGATAACAAAGACGGCATATTTGATAGAAGGACTTGCATTCAGCCCTAAGGCACAATGTATATGCTATAGAGAAACATTTGATATTCAGAACTATGATTCAAATCTTATTTGAAAATCAATCTGATCGTATTTTGAAAACTTCATGCCAAACTTGCACTGCATCATGATACTAGCAATAATTTATTACAAACTTCTCAAGCACCATCAAGGTTTTGCAGACAAATCAACTCATCATGAGAACGAGAACACAGACTATGCAAGATGCAACACAAAAACATCCACCAAGAGAACCTACTTACATAAACTTCTTAAAGAAAGCACTGTTCACAAAAAGCATAATGTAATATATTCATCTATTAATTAAAATTTTTAACCCACTAACCACCGTCAAAAATAATAGACAAGAAAGCAAATAAACGTCTGAATTATTTAAAAACAAAAAACATAAGCATCTTAAGATAATCTCGTAATGAAAAAAGAAACGGACCCACTTGTAATGCTTCCAAAAAAACATCTTTTATTAATACAATCATTACACAAAGCCCAGAGAGAAAGCAACCAATCAGTAAAACAGATTAGATTTCCAATAAAGAAGCAAATAGGCTTCCAACAACTATTATCTGTCCTCCCAAAAACCAGAGAAAACCATGAATTGAATTAAACCAAGTAAATAAGCAATCTAAAACACAGAACCAAAACAAAAAAATACAAAAACAGAGAAAAAGGTCACGACTTTTCGTTGTTAACTACCTGTGCCTCGAGAGCATCTCCTCCAAAGACTCCCGCTTTCTCTCAGTTGGATCCCCCTGGAGCTCTCCTTGAGGCGCCCTTCCCTCGGCCTCTTCGGCTGGCTCCATTGCCAAGGAACCGCCGGGGGGGATGCAGGGGTGTGGGAGGGGAGAGAGAGAGAGAGATTCCTGAGAGGAGCCAAAGAGGCCGCAAAGGCAGCCCTAGGCGCGATGAAGCTTTGGGATATCTTGACCCCCTCCGGTGAGGTTACCACTGACAGGTATTTGTAAGAGACGTTTTCCCGGCCCACTAGGGAAAGGTGGGCCGGGAAACTTTGTCTTCATGTTAACGTGGTAGAATCCTTTCTTATATCCTTTCCTAGTAGCAATAGGTTTTTGATGAGCTTTAGAGCTCGTTTGGTTCGCGGAAAAAGGAGGAGGAAAAGTATGGTCAACGAGAAAGTAATGAGATGCCTCTTGTTTTGTTGGAGTTTTCAAATGAAAGAGATGGAAAGTTATATTCTTATGAGAATATGATTCTCATATTTCATGGAAAAGTCTTTCCTATGAGAAACATGGAAAAGTACTTTTTCATGAGCCGAGAATCATTCCTTTTTTATTTTTTTTCAAAAAGGCCCTTCAACATTAAAGACCTAATTTTTATTAAAGGTATAATAGGAATTATACATAACTTTTCCAGAAAAGTGGATGGTCAACCAAACATAAGCACTCTGTAAATCTGTCAATTTTCCATGGTCAACCAAATATGCCAAAAGTACTTTTTCAGGCATTCTATTCCTATGAATCTGCTTCCTAGAAATCATATTTCTAGGAGGAAAAATGCTTTTCGCAAACCAAACAAGCCCTTAGATAAAAAAAAAATTGTGCATGGATCCACATTTTCATGGAAAGAGTGTTCTCTTGGGGTATCAGAGGAAAGAGCATTAGCGTGCCCATGTCTGGCATCCTTTAATGCTTTGCATTGGATGTCCATTGGTGTAAGAGAGTAGAAGCTAAGAGCATTGGCTTGGCTTAGTTCTATAAGTTTCATAATAGTAAAGTTTTATTTTAGTTCTATCTTCAACATTATTATTGCAAATTTACTTTTGTATATTGGCTAGGCTCGTTCTTTTTCTTTAGTGATCAAGCCACTTTATATGGTATCAGAGCTAGGAGTTTCAATGATGTTGGGTCTTGTGTTTATGAGTTTTAGAATTCAAGTAATTTGTTGTACCTTTGTGCAAATGTGTGGATTCTATTTGTGATTTGATATTTGAATTGTGATGACAATTATTAGCACTTCTATAAGGGTCGATTTTATTGTTGCCATCCCACTTCCTAAGATGAGGATGATCAGTTATTTTTATTGGATTTCTATTGTCAAGTCAAACTTGAGATACAATTTATGATATGATATTTTGGATGGTTTTTAGATGATGCCGGCAGGCGCTCTAGATAATGCAAAAGCAAGAAAAAAGTGGATGCTGAGATCCAAGGAAGAACGTAGAGAAGTCAAAGAAAGTTTGTGATCATTTTGCAAGTTTTTGCTTAAACTTTGATGATATATATCAAAGGGATTTGATATCAAGTTTGCTCAATTAATGGGTTCTAGTTCTAGGATTTCCAAAGAATATGAGTGAGGAGCAAGACTGGTTTGAAGATGAAGGTACAAAGCAAGAGAAGCAAAAGACTCGGAACATGACAAAATTGATAAGCTAAAGGATTAATCAAGTCCAAAAGAAAATCTGAAGTAGGAGGAGCTTAGTCAGGTAAATTCTTATGCCAAGTTTCGAAAAGGCTATTTAATTTTTATAGGATGAAAGAGCCAACGAATTTTGAACTTGCTCTAGGAATTAAGCAATAGAAGATTTTTACGCTATGTATGATTCCTACAGGTTTTTGGTAACCCATGAGGTGGAAAAGTTGGCTAAATTTGAAGCAATTCAATAGATTTAAGAGTTAGAATATTTTATATATGAGAAAACATCAATGTTAATCTCAGCCATGAAATATGGAAATTAGTTTTATTTTCATAGGGAGCTAATTTTACAAAGGTGCATGGAACCATAATGCAAGATAGATTGAGCCACACAGTTTCAAGCATGAAAGAGGAGCACATATGTTGGAGTGAAGGTACATGAATATCAAAGCATAGGTATGACATAGTGACATATCTGGGTTGCAATGATGAAACTAAGAAAATATTCATCAAAACGGACTCGGTTAGATAATTCTTAACTTATTTTCAACTCTAAAATTTATCGAACCTTTTAGTGATAAAATTTTCTTACTTTTTATGATGAACGATATCGTCACAAAAATATAATTTTTTTAATAATAAATTTGTTTACGTCACTATAGCTAATCTTTGGTTATGAAGAATATTCTTTATTAATGATTTTTTTTTTATTTTTTGTGACAAATAATATTATCACAAAAATATAATCTCTTTGATGATGAGTTTGTTTACGTCACTATAGATTAATCTTTGATGATGAAAAATATGACATATTGTGATGAAATTATTATTTTTTTATGATGAAAACTATCATCACTAAATACTTTACCATTTGGTGATGAATATATTTTTATCACAATTAATATATATTTGTTGACGAAATATTGCATCGTCACCATATATCTTTAGCAACATACTTTTCTGGACGAGCATCATGATGATTTTTTTCATCACCAGAATTTTTTTATGACGAAATTGATTTTTTTGGGGATAATTTTTTTCATCAAGTATATTATTTTTAGTTGTAGTGGTTTCTCCATTAAATTTTGCGTCAAGTGTTCTGAAAACATGAGTTTCCACACAAAACTCCCTTTTTAAGTGAACTCCAAAACTCCCTTTTTAAGTGAACTCATGGCTTTCAAAAATTTCTTTGACATATGCAGCATTTTTTATTTTTATTTTTATTTTTTTTGCGCTAAGGCGAATATATCATACATGGTGGTATGAATATATCCAAAAAGAAAATTAAAAGATAACAATATGCAGCCCATATTGGCTGTGGAAAATTTTGATAGGAGGTAGTGGAAGACAGAGGGTGATGAAGAAGGGATTTGTAGGTTCAACATCTGATGCATAACGGTCAATGACCAATTACAATGACTACTTGAAATGATTGATTGCGATATCTGGTTGAAATGGCAAACTATAATAGCCAGTGGAAAATGGATTTTCAGCTATATTTTTTTATTAATCACAGATGGTTAGAAACAGTCATATCCAAAAGCAATTTGTGTCATCTGTCACAGCTAATTTGACAAATGAAGATTTCCTAAAACAATTCCTATGAACATCAAAACAACTGAATTGCAGAAAACTTTAGTATGTTTTTCTTGTAGCATTCACTTGGTACACCACTGGATTACTAGAGTATTTCTACTCTTTGGAATTTTTTTCCCAAAGTTCCCAACCAAGGCTTGAAATTTAATGTTTTGTTGGAGTATTAGAGGTTGTTTTAGCATGGGGTGTAGAGCTTCACCATAAGGTATCAAAGGCTGCATGAGTTTAGGGCGTTGGCCATTCTTTTAGGGACTCTAATTGTTGACATTCAAGTATTCAACAATTAATATCAGGTCTCGATTACTTTAACTTTTTTTTTTTGAGGTACAACGGTGACTCGCACACAACGGATGTCGATGCAGCCCAAAAGAATAAAAAGAATAAGAGAATACAAAGATGGTGGAACTAAGAATAGGTTGTCCCAAGTAAAACCTCCGGAGTAATGAGATGCGAAAGATACCATTTAGTTAGCCGCACTGTTAGCCTCTCTGTAGGCGTGAGCGGTTCGGTGGAAGGAACACTCGCCCAAAAGTCGACGGATATCATGAATCAATCACAACCCGCCGCCGTCACTGACCGGATTCCGGATTCAGTCGATCACTGTGGCCGAGTCTTCCTCAAAAATAATGCGATCTGTCCTCAACATGCGCCTTGCGTAGGAGACATGATCAAAACAAACAAAACTCAATTAACAAGTAAACTTTGAGGTTTATAACTTATAAAATGAAAGCATGCTTTGTTTTTGTGCTTCGAGATTTATACGACTTAAAATTGTTGTTTCGTCTCAATTAATAATAGATGAGAAACTATGTTTTGATCTATTTATTGGGATTTAATAGAACTAGCAGTATAAAAAAAACTCAAAACCGGATAAAAGAATGAGTAAAAAAAGTCAAAACAAAGAAACAAAAGAAATTCTAAATCAAATGAACTTGTCTATTAAGAAATTGTAATTATAAATTTTAACATATCAATGTTCTTCTTTTTTCTCCAACAGTTCAATGCATTTCATTGATTATATTGTCAGATTATTAGACTTTGATAATAATATTTATGTTATATTTTTGGATAGTCTTGCCTTGCTTTCTCTATCTTGATACATTTTGATAATCGTCAATTTCACATGCAAACTGAGGCTTATATACCTTAATAATTACATCTCTTCGCAACCAAAAAGGTTCTAGTTCTAGTTTTAGGTGGTCCATATTATCTTTAAATATCCGAGCTTAGATATTTATAATATCAGTAAATTGCATTCTCATTCTCTCAAAAAATAATTAGCGCAAATATTTATATCAAATAAGAATTGTCATTACATGATTTTCAATAAAATTATCAAATAAAGGATATGACATTATAAAATATAATACATAAATGATTGAAATTGAAACAGAATTTTTCGGAGAATGAACCCCAGAAAGATAGAATAAAAAAAATAAAGTAAAATAAGTAGTAGGAATGAACAAACATATTTTAATAAAAAATAATCTTTCTTCTCTGCCCTCCCCCTCCTTTTTTTTTATTTTTTATTTCATTTCGATTTTCTTTCCCTCTCTTTTCTTTTTATTTATTGGGAAGAAATGCTATGATCACTATACTTTGCAATAAAAAACCATTTCCTAGTGTCAAAGAACAGTTGAGATACTCATCTAGAAATGTACTAGCCAAATGGAAATATTTTATTTCATATTAGCTCTTATTTGCAAAAAACAGGTCAAAGTTGAACATGAGACGGCAAGTCACATGAGCCCTTCAAATAATACATCACCTCCGCTTACAAGTGGGATATGGTTGGTTTGCACCATTTTGTACTAGGGTCTTTCTGACTTCGACTGAAGGAAACGTGGGACTAAAGATCCTGTAGCATGGCTATCAAAGATAACAGCAAGATCCTTCGTCTTGGACAGGGGTACGCGGGGCGGCATGGAATTTATTATTCGGAACCCATCTGCTAGGGTCGTGGCTGCCGGAGGCAGTCAACTATATGATATTTCGATTCTGGGTGCGGAGCTGAGAACCACTTGGACGGATCTTTATCACGTTCGGTGTGTTTTACGGGCAGTTTCATTGTCCTAGAGGGAAAATCGACCACCGTCAGCAGGTGGATCCAAAAGAGCCCAAGGGGTAATGGTTGCGGCCACTCTTTGCTCCGAGATATCTGGACAATGGTGAGGGATAGAGGGGTCTTCCAGGACAAGCATGTTTTCTGTAAAGCTAATGAGATAGCGGACTGGATGGCTACTTATGTAGCTAGTCACTCTGGCAGTACCCTATGAGCTGGAGATGGGAAGTTGCCTCTGCCACTCTTAGGTATTTTGTTTTTTGATTGTATTGGGTATATCTGTACTCGTCAGTAAGAGATAACAACAAAGATTTAATTTGGACAAAGTCACGAACAAGCACTACATTTCTTTTCTCTAATGAGGACTCTAGACAAGTGGAATTAATGGAACATATGAGATATGCTAGTCTAGCCTCAGCTTTTTTCTTCTTTGCTATACAAAACTCGGCAAGCTGCATTGCGTAATTGACAAACTTCGCCAATTTAAGTAGAGTAAGATTTGTGAACCCCCACAAAACAAAAGAGGACTGTGAGATTGTGACATGGAGGACATGCACAAATCTATACGTCTACATAATATAAAAACTCATTCAGTTTCCGATGATGCAAAAATAGAGTAAGCATACGCATCATCATCTTCAAAGCAGAATTTTTTTCTCTCATTAGGGAGCAGGAGAGATGAGAGGGAGATCTTTAGAGTTTGTAGGTTCAATTCCCTTGGTTTTAAAGTAAAGATCTTGGTAGATGTTATGGGAATAAAGGGTCTCGGACTTAGTCCCACATCGACTGAATAGAGGAAATGTCTATGCCTTAAATGGAGGGAAAAATCTTTTTTTTTACGAGGTGCCTTTTATAGGGCAAAATTGTCTCGGGGCACCATAGGAACCTCAGAGCGGACAATATCTTGTAAGGGACGCAGCCGTTCTTCTGCTCTAGTTCGGTGGGGGCTAAGGATTTGAGGCCGGGAGATACCCCGACCTCATCAATGATGCTTTCATTGAGAGCGCTTGACCCCAGCACAGACCTTCCCGCTAGGAGGCTGATGTTATGGGAATAAAGAGTCTCGAACTTAGTTCCACATCGACTGAATAACAGAAATGTCTATGCCTTAAATGGATGGAAAATTTTTTTTTCTTGCGAGGTGTCTTTTATAGGGCAAAACCGTCTCGGAGCACCACATGAACCTCAGAGCGGACAAATGACAATACCTCGCAAGGGACGCAGTCGTTCGTCTATTCTAATTCGGTGGGGGCTAAGGATCTGAGCTGGGGGATACCCCCGACCTCATCAGTAGACTCTTTTTTATATTTTAGAAAAAAATTGAGGTGAATTAAGTCAGCAACCCTTTATTTTCTTCTTTTCTTTTTTCGCTCCCTCCTTAGAAGTGGTAATTTACTATGTCCCATCATCAGATCCTTCTCTAATGGAGCGGGTCTCGCTCAATCCTAAAGAGTTTAAGATGGATATGGATAATGATAAAATTATTATTATATATATATATATATACATTTGACTTTTCTTATTTTTTTTGAAACAATAAAAAAATTAATTTTTATAACTTTATTTAATCTGTCTTACCAAACTCTTCTGTTACATTTTAAAACTCTACCCGTCATGTCTCACTCTGAGGCATGTACGAACAATTCATATCCATCCCATTGCCAATCTCTCGCTTTCTTCCTCCACCGCTCACATCCCCACCGTCCTTGCCCAGTTTCTGGGGAACTTCTTGAATAGGCCCTCGATAGTTTTCTCGACCTAGCTAATAATAATCAAAGATGTCAAAAATTGAGTAAAAAATAGTCTTCTAGCATTTAAGACCAAACAAAAACTTTCATGACACGTCGAAGTCCATTTAGCTTTCGCCATAGCAGCGTGTTGCATTCAACTTACAAGCCCTACCCTTGCCATAGCCCAATAACGGAGTAAACAAACTATGGTAAATTTAGATTGAGCAAGGGATGCTTACATACATATCGAGTTCCATGCTCATCAGATCATTTGATAGTCCGATGTAGTCTCGATCCTTGATCTCATGCCGGGATCTTGATGCAAGATCAAGAGCCGGCATTGCATGAGACCATCGAATGTCCTCTTTTTTTTGCTAAAAAAAAGGGAAGAAAGGGATGAGGAGAACCTCACTTGCGCAGCAACTCCTACTGGACCCCTTCCGCTGGAGAATGTTCGATGCAGACAGATAAAATTTACTTATACCCTCTCTATTCGTAGAGAAATCTCACGTGTGACTACGTCACACCAGCACCATCTAAGTACCGAAAGACCAGATAACGATTCCACCGGACAAACCAAACGGAAGGCATTCGGTTTTTACATTTAATCGATGCCCGCGCATTTTAATTTTAAGCTGCTTCTATAAAATCAAAGCTTCGTTCCCACCATGCTATCTCCCCGATGGCATCGAGATGTCCTCTTTACTGCACCATTTACCCAACACCCCCTTGGTCTCGTCCCAATCACCATCAAACCCCTACGAACTAACTGCACCATTTACCCAATACCCCTACGTCACACCAGTACCATCTAAGTACCGAAAGACCAGATAACGATTCCACCGGACAAACCAAACGGGAGGCATTCGATTTTTACATTTAATCGATGCCCGCGCATTTTAATTTTAAGCTGCTTCTATAAAATCAAAGCTTCGTTCCCACCATGCTATCTCCCCGATGGCATCGAGATGTCCTCTTTACTGCACCATTTACCCAGTACCCCCTTGGTCTCGTTCTAATCACCATCAAACCCCTACGAACTAATGGGCCCCGACAAGTGGCGCCGGGTCAATCATCCGTAGTACCAGATTAGCCCATTTCAGGCACGGGTGGGCCCACGCGGGGCCGGTTCTCGGTCTAATCGGGTTCAAGGGTCCCACCCAGGTCGGGTCAGATAAACCAGGTGGTAAGGGTCAAACTGTGGACTCTGTCAAGCCACGGGAACTTCGATATTTAGTCAAACATGGAAGCCCGTTCGCTTGGCTCTCCCTCTCTTCCGCAAGAACTCGGCGGTCATCAGTCTTGGCTCTCCGCCGCTGTGCTATCGTGCGCGCAGCTCCGACACCGGTCTGATCCGCTAGTGTCCGGTGATTTCTCCTTCTGGGTTCGCTTCTTCGCGTTGATTCGTTGATTTGGAACAGCCGTCGCTCTGTTTGTTGGTTTGATCGTTTCTTTCGGGCTTTGCAGGTTAGGAGGAGTAGGAGAGGGGAGGTTGGTTCTCGACTGGTGATTCTAACCTGCGCGGTTTGAGGGGGTGGTAGATTACGTGTGGTTTCTTGCATCTCTCTGCTTCTGTGTTCAATATTTCAGGTGATTTTCAGGTCTTGTTTTTCCGAGCTCAAATCCGTGTTTTTTTTTTTTTTGGTGTAAAAGTTGGTATATTTTGAGTACAATCTCTTATGTTCTTATGATATCGATTTTATGCATATTTGCATTTAGTGGGCTTCTTTTTCAGATGGAAAACTATTCGTTTTTGAATTAATGCAATTTGGGTTATGTTTAATTTTTCTTTTTTTGTTTCTCTCATTCTGCTGAGTTTTTGGATTCCTATGACTGATTTTGCTGGAAATTGATTACCATTGTGAAGTTCGTGACTTTGTTTTCTGTGAAATTTGCTGGAATTGGGTAATTGTAATTTAAATAATTGCTGAGCGAAGGGGAATTATTTGAAGTTCTGTTGGGAGGATTCTTGTTAGGAGTATCTTGGCATTGCTACTCATTATATTCTGTCTATAAAATTGGATCTTTGATAAATTACATCTTATCTTATGCAAGGTATTTGTATAATTCTCTAATGGTATTTGTATAGAAGAAAATACGATATCGGTTGCCAGGTTTGCCTTGTATCCGATGAATCAGAAAAAAAGGTTACTTTCGCCACCTTTTCATTGCTTGTAAGTGATGTGCTCCCTTAAAAGGCTTGTATCATGGGTTTCTGATGAGCATTTGCTGACTATAGTAGGTAAAAGTTTCGAAAATGCAGCTGACCGAATGCTTTAATGTTAAATTAATTTGTTTAATAACCGTATTTGCTCTGGTAAATTATTTTATAATGATTGATGAAGTGCTAGTTCTATATCAGATGGTGCATCAAGGTGGCATTAGGTGAGGGCGGAGCGATGGAGAACTAACCGAGCTTGTAATTGGGATGTGCAACAAAAATCTAGTGTACTTGCCTTGGGGAGGTCTTAGATGTTTCTTTGAAAAGTTTTGGAAAAGCTTGTAGTGAAAGAAGAGTGGTGGTTATCAGGAATAGTTACTAAAAGGAGTCACGAAGTAGATCCAAGTGGATGGGGGAAGGCATGATGGCTATTGTTAGTGTGCTCGAAAAATCTATAGCTCTTGTTTAAGCCATTAAGCAATAGATATTATTAACTCTTCCTTAAGCTAGTGATAATAAGATTTTTTGATTTAAAAATATACTGAAAATAGAATTCTTAGATGTGACGATCCAAGACGTTACCCAAAAAGGTTAGCTGCAAGACTCTATCTGGTTCATCGGTCCAATATAAGTACCCAATATCTATCTAATACATAGCTAATGTGGGACTAAATATACACCTGCGTAGGTCCTCACACACTCCCCTCATTTAAGCTCTGTTGTCCTTGCCAGGCTAAGAGTTCAAATCTAATTAAATCTAATCTCAAGCACTACAATTGGTCTATGTGTCACGACCCCCGCCCCGTTCCGGCGGGCCGCCGCGACGGTCCTAGGGTGCGGGTAGGCATAAGGCCACCAGCCACTACGTAGAATCCTACTTATCAAAATCATCAATAAATTCTAAAAATTTTGGCATAATGCATGCACAAAATGATCACTTTTCCTATATTGACCTGTCAGGATTATCTCAATACATACAACAACACTACCTGTCAGAGCAGCAATCATATATCCTGTCATAATATAAGCCTGGACAACACATATATCATCACAGGTATAAACTCATTTGTATATAAAAAGACTGGTTCCTATTTCATCCATGGTCAAACCCATATCCACAATAGGATCTATGTCTATAACTGTACTTTATATACAATTGAAGGTTTATAATATACCAAAATACATAAACCTCTAATTTACTCTATACTATGCTATGGAGCGACACAGCTAGCAGGCAACCTTTAATCCTGCTCTTCTCTATACATCACCTGGCCTGCAACAAAAACATCAAACTGGGAAGTGAGTATATAAATACTCAGTGAGTGGAGTGAAGAGTACTATGCACATGAGACAGAACATAAATCATGGCTCGAGGTGAAATCTCAAGAGCATATGAATAGTGATCAATAACAAGATGTACATGAACTCAACATATGAAATATGGAGTAAATCATTACAATATCACTATAGTCATAGTCAACTCATCTGGAGCATATATAGAATAATCAAATAAGCATGTATGATAACATGAATATGCTCAACAGGTCATAATACTGAAACATATAAATCAGGTGTCAATAGGCTGAATCATCAACAAGACAGCTATCGGGAGGTGGGTCTTACGTCCCAGATGAACCACAACAACTTCCTACTGTCACATGCATATGCAGAAATATGACACTACACAATATTACAAATGCTGGCCAGTATCCAGAACAGAAATCCATAGAAAACCGTAAGACTCATCTCACATCTGAATACTAAATGGCATCTCGCGGAAATTCTACATTCGTGAAAAGCCTACTGCACCTCGTAGGGACTCACTATGCCCGGCGGAAAGCAAATATATGTCGTAGGACTGGCCGATCCTACGCCTAGGGTATATCCCCCCTAGAAAGGGACTGGGCTGCGTCCACCCAGGGGACAACTATATGCACATAGGCCGATGTCTAACCCCATTGACTATAGGTGTCCTGTAGATACTGCCAAGCCATGCATAAATGACATAATGCACCCTTCCAATACTCAACTATAAAG